>JARACY010000093.1:0-153250 GCA_029255725.1 Scrobipalpa atriplicella
TGATTGAATTGGGTATTTACAATAAACAATATTACATGAATAACGAAAGTATAAATATAATATATCAACTTCAACAAATAAATAAATTATATTTAGAGATAGGTAGCCTACTTTAAATTGTAAATGGCAGAACAGAACATCTTAAGGCCATTTTTAAATACGAAATGTTTATAGAAGGAAGTATACAAAAAATTTGTTAATTGGCACTTGAGTTCAGATCTTAGGGAAGCGTCAATTGTATGTACCCTTAAAAAGGGCTGGATGGATATAAAAACAAAATATTGAAATTAAAATGGGTACGAAAATTTGTTACTCTGAAATTGCTAATGTAAGTTTTTCAGGCGCTAGTAGAATTTGTTTACAGAAGGCCGCAGTCATCCATTACAGTGGCGCAACGTGGGCGTAACAATTAGTTCGCGAGAAATACCTCATAGCCTTTGACATCTCATAGGTATTTAAAAAAAACACTAAAGTTCTACATCTTGAGAAAGGCAGTTATCCGGGTTTAGTTCGTAAAACCCGGGTAAATCTCGTCTATAGTGTTGTTGTGTAAAGCTGCTGTTCCATTGACGTAGAGCAGGCCAGATCGAAGCATGAATTTACCAATCTCAATGCTTCAGGCGATCAACGCAAATTTCGAGCATTCTGATTGGTTAATTCATGCTCCGCCCAGATCTGCGTCAATGGAAGTTAAGAAGAAAAAAGTTGTACCCACAGGCCCCATACAGCCACGATTTGTTGTTACACCACTGTTTTAATAAGTTAAAAAAACGTCGGATGTCTTAACTTCTAGAGGAATGTGGTAAATGGACATACGGGCAAGTTAACGACATTTAGATAACTACAAAAGGGCACTTTCTAGGGGGTTCTTACACTAAGTATGAACAGAAAGGGTTACACTTCTTATAATTAAATTGTTGGTATCTAACTTTGTCTATCAATTTAATCCTCCTATCTACGCGCCAATGATTATGTTTACGATGTACCTATTTGCTGTAGATAGTTATAGGTAGGTAGGAACTCAAATTGCTTTTAGCTAAATATATTTAACATAAGACTGGAACGTGCTGTTTTGAAATATTTCTATCTATATCAGCCGATGCTTTAAAAAGTTGCCTATAATAGCAACATTAAATAGTTAAATATGCTTGTAAAGCACTTAAAATAATTTTTATAATGTTGCTACAAAATATATAAGTTAATTTTTTTATAGACCTAGGTACTTGAATGAAACACGATGCTTAATTAATAAAATGGGAGCTCTGAACAATATATCTAATTAGCTAGGTACTTAAATGCTTTTAAAATAAATATTTTTTAAAAAGATATGCTAAAGAAAGAAAACTGTAAGTACCTAATAGATATTTATTTAAAACGAGGCGCTGAAAATAAATGTTACTACCTACATTGACCTTTGTAACAATTGAATTTCTGTACATTGTGCGTAAAATATTTAGAATATGTAGACACTCGTCGACAAATCATCTTATAAAGCTAATATATGCGCCATCAGAATATTATGTCTTGGCTTGGCTCATAAATGTTAGCCATGCTAGACTTGTTAAAATTTCAAGAAGGTATTATTACACTCTTTACCTTACATAACAAGAGACGCTTTTGTCTTTTAATCGTTGAAAGTTGCTATAATGTTCCCATTTGTAAGCTCATATCGGCTAAATACGTGAACCCCATTTGGCCCCATGCTGGGCGCCAAACATAAGAAAACTGAGTTAACTAAATTATGAATTATTGTATAGCCATTCGCTTTTACAATGCTTCTATTGCATTTCTATGCATATTTAACTATATTCTGATTAGTTTTAGCTAGTAATCACGTAATATTGAATAATAAGTAGGTACTGTTTTTGCACGCGCAATTGAGTCATTTATTAATATTAGCGTACAGGCATTTTTGGCATTAATCATGAAATTTTTTATTGGTGATGGATGATCTTACTCAGACTAGGCGTAAGATACGTTCTACTAAAAATTGGGTAAGAATCTACGGGCTAATTCATCAGTCCGGGGAAGTCTTCTGTTTTAGGTAAATTGTCGTAAAATTCTTCGTAAATGCATATAAAATCAAAATAAAGCTGGATAGAAGGTTCCATAAGCTTTCTTCTAAAGGGCAGGTGGTCATTATAAGCTGGGAATAACGGCAACTTTTATCTATTTTATGAAAAAAATATGGCGGCATGACTGTCCGTTACAGTCGCCCCTTTAAAATTTCAGAAATTTTCTAAATACAGAAGTTTAAAAATTAAAGCGTGTATAATATTTATTTTGAAGCTGAAGCGTCAGAACAATAGAAAAATAAACAAAATAGCATTTTTCGTCAATGCTTAGAAATAGAAACAACTCTAAAAAGGTTACACATTTAAGAATTATATTAGAATTTAGGTAATGTCAAAAGTTAATTAACGTAGTTCTCTCTCACATTGGAATAATTTTTTACTCTAAAAGACCTCCAAATAGACTCAAGATATATGTAGTTTTTTTTTACATTAGATAGGCAAATCTAAAGTAAAAGAGTAATAAATAAAATACAATACAAGGAAAAGTCCGAATCAAAAGCCCTAATACCCTAGTTTTAATTTAGGCAACATACTTCTTACGAAAGAAAGAGTTTACAATAAACAAAAATATAACGTAAGGAAAGTGATAGATAGAATAGTAACGTATAATAAAAAATAAAAAAAATTTTTAGAACTTGTCACCCATTCAATTTCAATAACAATAATCTGATTATCAAATACCTAGCCTACGACCTACTAATCTCACTGTTTCACTGCTTTCACAGCAAAGTACCTTTATTAACTAGCATCGATCGACTTCTAGCGTCATTTAGATACATTACAAACAGATTTGAGCTTTCGTCAAACCATGAAGGAAATAGAACCTAAAAGTAATTGTTTTACGCTACACGAGTACGGGTTTTCGTTTCCGCTTCCGCCTGTGTCGGATGCCGCGACGCGCGCTACTGTGAAGGTCATTGACCGGCGGCGCGTCGAGCGCGTCGTCACGTGTTGCCGACGTGTCGAATGGTGTCGCCGACGCGCGCTGCGTCTCTGCTGCTGCTATAAACGCTTGTACGTCGGCGGTGGCATCGCCGCCGGCTGGTGGAAAGGGTGGTACTGGCGAGCAAGGATGTCGCCCTATAACAGTCCAAATAGTACCCTATACATTCATTACACTCTGACATTTTAGGGCCCTGAAAAGTGCAAAATTGTTAGTGGCATGTTAGTGAATGCGATTGTTCATCGCGGAGTAGATACTTACCACTGGTGGTTGTTGGTTCTGGGCTTGCTTTATGTTCCTTTCTTGGATCATCAGTTGATGTGCCGCCCTGCGAAACACATAAATAATTATAGTCACACTTTTATCCCTTACGGAGTAGGTTGAAGGTGAAAAGCTTAAATGGGATAATTTTCCCATGGGAAAACTTAGTATATCAGTAATTACCTGTCCATTTGTTCTTGTGTCATGTCTAGTGCCTCCTGCATCTCTCGTGACGTGTTTCTGACGAATTCGGCGTCGCAGTACGCACCCAGGCCTTGTTCAGCTAGGACCTGCAGGAAACATAAGCATGAGGCTTGTAGCGTGAGGTGAGGAACATCCTAGCAAAAGTCAGATGTCTATTACAATTACAATCATAATGTTTTTATCGTGAGGAGTTACAAAAGTAAGACGCACACAGGTTTTGTTCAGCTACAGTAGAACCTGCAAGAAATGGTAACATACAAGCATAAATTCTTTTCCGGAGAGAAACAGCGTAACAAAAAACCATTGCCCCAGACCTAGGTATTTATAGTCCCGACAAAATACAAGCATAAGGTTTTTGCAGTCTACTGTAATTGGGTACTTGACTGGGTAGCTTAAAAAATTCAAAACGTTTATACTTAAAACTGATGGCTAAAAATATTGTGGATTTCATTCATCATTTAAAAAAAAATACACATTTCGATTTTAACAATCGAATTAAAAGTATATAAGTTATTGATTTGATTAGTCAATATTTACTAAAATGTGACGTCATAATTTACTATTTTCATACAAAAAAGCGTTTTTGACATTTCATAAAAAGTTGCTGATTTGACTAGTTGGAAAGTAGCCAATTGTTGGATAGAAAATTCTCTGTTAACTTGGAGATTTCTTACCCTGGTGACGAGACTCTCAGCCGACCCAACAACAGGCAGGTGTCCAGCCGGCCCGCGCGGGCTGCCAGGCAGCGACACGACGCCACCACGCGTCATGCTATCGCCTCCTGCAATGGCCGCCATTTTGTACACATATTCCTTTTTAGTTTGGCAACAATCAAATAAAAAATAACGCAAAACCTCTCGCGTGAAAGATTTGGGGTTAAAAACTGAGAACTAAATGGCGCCACTGTTGAGTGTTCCTTTTTCCTGTGATTGGTCAGTAATCTGTCGATATCAATATCAATGTCAGTTTTGTGTCTCCTCATTGGTCTCTTTTGGAACACTCAACAGTGGCGCCATCTGCAATTAGCTTTGCGTTTTTATCCCCAACAGTGACGGTAAGTTTTGCAAAGGTTAAGTGCACCAATCGCCTGCAAACAAATTTAACAGGTGCGAAGTGCACTTAATCGATTAGCTTACAAAGTTACATTAGTGCGGGAATAGACCAATATATATTTTTCTTGCGTTGCAGTTGTTGTACATAATTAGGAGATTATTTATTATTATGAGAGGTTTTGTGTTTTTTTTAATACTTACTTAAGTCATGAAATTTCAATTCTTTTTTAAGTGATGTAATAATTTTTGAGTGGCATAAAAAGTGTTCTCATTATTTCGTCTTTTATTACATAAATTAGACTAGAAAGCTTGTAGTAGCCAGCGCTATATCTATTCTCTAAAGCAATGAGATGCTCTCTTTCACTATACATTTACACGTTTATTTAAATCAAATGTGTTCTCGTGAAAAGATAATGATTTTTCAACAGATCTTCGTGCAATTTCAAACAAAATAACGTTTAAAACAATTTATTGTAGTTCAAATTCTATAAAGCTTTCTATGTCTGTCAACTATTCTAAATGCACTATTTAGCGTTGATGTAAAAAAGTTATATGAGTTAGTTTTACATGCTGTGGTCAATTAGTTAAGTTTGGCATTTTTAATTAATCTTCTGTATCGTTCTGAAGCTTGATTTTACGATGTGCAAAGTGAGTGTATATTTTGTTGTATTCAAAATTTTTTTGTGATGCAATATTTTTTGCAAAAGCGATGTGTGAATGTGAATAGGTAGGTATGTGAATTTAATACAAATACCATAATTTGTTATTCCGCAGAGAAAATTAATCCTGAAAGGCTTAAAAAATATTAGTGAAATTATTATGCTTTTGAGAAAGCTTCCTTCGCATTGTTAAGTAAAAACACTGATATAAACTCTGTATGTAAATTCGAGGGTGGTACCCATTTTATTATCTTTTATCAATTCAGACAGAAAACATTGTTATTTAAAGCGCACTCTCTGTTAGTTTGGAGAGCAGAGATTTGGTCAATATTAGAGATGAGTTAGTTAGCAAGTCATCGGTTTTGTTGTGTATTGCGCTTAATAATTATAAAGATTCAAAATCAAGATCAAAAAATTATGAAGACCACAGTATTTATGGTCAAAATGCCTCGAACCTTGGTCAAAATCAAAACCACCGTAAATAAAAAAAAAGCCAATTTCATTATTCAATGGAAGGAAACTTTTAGTGTGGTGCGGACCTGGTGAGTGCGCGCGCTCTACAAGCTTGGCGGGCCGCGCATGCGCTCCGGCCGCGCCCGACGACGCGCTGCGCACCATCCGACCTGTCACAACCGGCTTGATCGCGCGCAGCGACCGCCTCTCCCCGCCGCGCACGCAGCGCTCCACTCGATCCCGCGCGTGCGAGAACGCGAAGGGAAGTTTCGCTGCTGCGTTGTAGCCGTATAACGTCATCGTTTTTGATTCTGTCGTTGGCGTACACTCGCTGGCTAATAAAGGCGATATCTTCGGCTGTATTGTATTGTCGTGAGCGTTCGGTGAAGGAGTCTTATCTTCTGGTGATGCTTTACGAGGAATCGCTAGCTTTTCGCTAGACGTCGCGTCTTCCGGATGCACTTTCTGTCTAGATACGTTCGCTGGATTTTTGACAGCGTTCGCGTTTTCACTCGGAGTCGAAAGATAGTTGACGCAACCGAATGCTAGACCGATCTGACCGAGCATTTCAGGGTAGTTTGACTTCTGATTGCTGTTAGTGAGGTTATAGTTACCAAATCCAAACGTGATGCATTGAAAGAAGGAAATTCAGTGTTAGAAAATGAACGTGTAGGTTAAGGTGCATGTGAACCTTTGTAAAAATGTAAAATGAGCACCACTCTGAAAATGTGCAAAACGCTGAATAAGCACAGTTCGCAAAATATACAACGTGTAACAGAAAGGGTATATGCATCGAGAAATGGGTGAATCTACCCATGAAACTGAACAACTTTCCCTAAGGAACATAGGTCGAAATACGAAAAAAATATTTTGACTTCCCATACTAAATGCGCTATCAGCTGATGCATAATGTATGGAAGACCAAATTTTTTTTTTTCGTTATTCGACCTATGTCCCTTAGGGAAAGTTGTTCAGTTTCATGGGTAGATTCACCCATTTCTCGATGCATATACCCTTTCTGTTACACGTTGTATAAAAAACAACCTGTGCTCATTTTGCGTTTGTACATTTTGACAGAAGTGGTGCTCGTTTTGCATTTTGTACATTATGCATCAAAGGGCATGTGAATGGAATTATTGAAAAGGAAAACACTATAAAACCACACGACACTACCTTCGTAGTAAGTAGCGTTCTTTAGATCATTTGTGGTCTTTCTGCAATACAATAAGCAATAGAACTTTAACATTTAAAGAACATTAAACAAGTTCGTTATATCTTTTTACAATTTAGTATGATCAGAAGATTATTTTTCTAGCTTATTTCTAAACCAATACTTACTCTAGCACTTGATATATCTTTTCTGATTCTCCGTTGAATATAAGAGGCCTCAGAGGTATTTGTTCTTTCGGCTGTCCATTTGCTCTAAAAATCAAAGTAGAATGTTTAAAATAGGGGCAACTACTAAATTATGTTTTATTTTTCGTATCTATATCTTGAGTTCTGGATCTATTAAAATCTCTGACACCTGTCACCAGGGTTTATCGGCCCTTCCACCTAACATTCCACACGATAGATGAAAAAGCGATAAAGTGCACTTACAAATTCGGTGTCAACGGAAGAGCTCCGGCTCTGTACTCGCGTTGCATCATCGAGCTCAAGTGATTGCCAACGCCATCTACAGAATAGAATAAAACAACTTCAGTCAAATGCTATAAAAAAAAGGAAAAGTAGTAGTTACTATTACTTAAGTGCACCGCCCGCCCGGACTTAAGTGCACACCTGATGTGGTGCAATTAATACCATGATTGTTGTTATTATTTACCATGGATTATTTTAATGGTGCATATAAGCGTATTACTTTCAAACTAACCCTAAGTTAAAATAATCTATAATATAAGTATTAACATAGCTAAATGATTGTTCAAGCTGTACGACACTTTGTTGGTTACACAATCTGGAACAATACCTATTTGTATTTCTTTTAGCTAAGCATTTTTTTTTTATTGTAAACTGTTGTGCTCGTCTCAATAAAAAAAAAAGAAATATAAATTTTAAATTATTATTATTACCATGTGGTGGCTCCCCAGGTTTCCTCCTGTGAAAATGTCTGTTGGGCCCGTGCCTGCGTATACTTGACCACACACCACCGAATAATGAGTGGTTCCGCTGTGGTACAAATAAAATGAATATATCTGAATTAATATTTTGATTATAAATATTGTAAAAAAAAGAATTTATGCAACAAATATAACTTATGTGTTTTTTCGTCTTGTTACTTTTAATGAGTCATTTCATTATTAATGTCTTGTTATATTAACATTCAGTATAGTTGGGATCAGTATAGTATAGAGTATAGTTGGGATATTCCATGCTGGACTGGGAGTGATAGAAAAACATAGAATGTGCCAGCTGCATCTCCTCCCGGGCATGCTGTAAAAACCAGCTAAGGGATTCGAGGGTTTTAATGTATTGCAATTTAGGCGATATGGGGTGACAGCCTGTCACTACACTACAGCAATACACATGACTATCTGAAATAACCCTCAAAACTTGTCAGACGTGGCGGAACGACCTTTCGGTCGTTTTCGCTCTGCCTACCTCATTAGGGATAAAGGAGTAATTATTATGTATGTATAAACAATTAATGATCGAAAAAATAAATTACCCTGTGCATAGGTATATCACACTCCGTAGTGATATCATCCAGGTTCCCTGAGATGGCTCGTTTCAACTCAGGGCCAGCTTCATGCAACGTTCGGAGACCAGCTTGTAGAGTCATCTGGTGGTTCTGCTCTTCACTCTGACGCATCTCTTGTTCCTTTCGCTTCTTGAACCTATACAGGTTAGGAAATTTAGTAATGTGAATATGTAGGGTGCAATGGACAGGACGATTGTGAGGTGTAGGTAGTTGAGTGTTGATTATTTTCGTTCAATAATAAATTGGGTTCGAGAAATCACTTTATGGTATTTTATATAGAATCTCTTTCTAATATTTTTTTTATGGATTGGGTTCGGGAATTATGGAGACACCCAAAAATTACTGTTTTTTTTTTTTTTTTTTATATAGTAACGGTAAGTTAAGTGCACCAGCCGCCCGGGCCTGCCCTTCACACTGTGTGAGTAATGTGAGTTCACTTGTACTTACGAATATGAAGATATTATCTTTATTTGTATGTAGTGTATAGCTAAGATAATTTTAACCTACTATTCTAATTAATGTTGCCATGTTTGTCTAAGACAAAGCGGCTATTATACCTACGATTATCAAAACAAAAGTATACTTAAACATTAATTATAATATTTTATGAATCGTTTTTATCATCTAAAAATTTCTTAACAGCTTATTTAATTTGTTTGGATTTTAAAAGCAACGTTATTAATTTAAAAAGTTTATTTTGAGCTAGTAGTGCAAAAGTATTAAAAATCTAGTTTCCTATCTACGCATTGGAAGTTGAAACATTATTTTAAATTCAATCTAATGCTAAGTTTACAAATAATCTAAATATTACGAAACACGGGCTACCAAAAATGTTTCAAGGATATTTTGTTATAGAGTTGGTAATTATTTATTTTGTGGGTACAAATATCCAAATAAATACACATGCTTATACAAATTTACTTCCAGATTTACTATAGTTCATTCTTAGGATCACGTTTAGTTTTGTAACTATATTTATCACTAAATATACCCATTTAAAGGTAGGCCATGCAGGAGAAATCGAGTGAGACAAAATCTTGCGGAAGTTAATATTTAACTAGGGATTTAGAAAGGGACAAACCGTCGCAATTTTTAAATATTAACGGCCATTTTCTCTTGAAATACCAAACGGGTCTTGCGTTACTTACGCGTGATTCCTATGAAACAAAAATATATATCAGTATCAAAATGAACGAAAGTAAATATATATTTAAAAAATCTAAACCATATTGACATCCTGAAAACTATACTGAAGCTATTTTTAGAAAATCAAAAAAGCCTAAGAATTATAAAAATATGAGTAACGAAAGGCAAAGTAGTAGTTAGTTTTTTCAATGAAAAAATACTAGCAGAAGCAGCATTAAAATATTAAAGGACTACTACTACGTTTACTCAGCAAAATAATGGATTGGTAACTGCTTTTTGAATGACTGATTCAAATTTTCAACGCATGGGTCGTTCTTCAGAAATGATTCTTCGGGTCACTTTAGTGGCGAATTTTTTTTGTGCGTTTTTGCCATTTTTTTATATTGGAGAATAATAAAGAGATCAATAAAAGTTTAATTACAAAAAATTACTCATATCTAACCACAGGTTACAACAGAATTAATTTTCGAAATTTTCGATGCCACCAAACGTGACATATTGTGCCACTCGAGTGACCTTGTTATTATTATGAGGAAAAAGTGAAAGATTACCACCGTCAGCATGAGTTTAATATCCTTTTTGATTACTTTTAATGATATTATAACAGTTTGTTTACTTCAAAAACTTAAATGCGAACTGCAAATCTTATCCTGAAATCTCTTAAGTTATAATAAGTAAACGGAAAAACCCTTCAAGGCATAGTCGCAATTTCTGCAATTATTACCGTTAAATGGAAACCTTCCAACTGGACCATCCCGTATCGACCCCTGGAGAAATCGACCAAGCTACCACTAAAATCACCACACCATTTTGTGGTGATTGGAGAAAGCTCAAGGATGTTCAAGCCAAGAACAAAATGCAACCACTACTCCCACAACACTTGCGAGACCTGCTTGAGGAATAGAAGCGCACCAGAAAGTTCTTCACCAGATTCCCTCCATTAAAGAACCATCTCAACCACCAACTGAATCGAACATGAGTTGGGGGAAATCTACCCAAGAAGACCGTTTAAGCAATCACCCAAGTCTTCAACGGAATCCTCAGAACTGGTCATTTCCACACACCATGGAAAAGCGCAAAAATCATTGTGCTTCCGATGCCAGACAAGAACTTGGCCAACCCGGAGAGTTATCAGCCCATCTTATTGCTCCCAACGCTCTCCAAAGTGTTTGAGAAGTTTATCCTGCCTCACATACCCAAGACCAGAACAGTTCGGGTTTCGCTTAGAGCATTCCACAACTCTCTAACCTGCTAGAGTGAACCATGACATTGCTACGAGGATGAACAAGATGAAGACTCGGTGTTCGTAATAATTGACATGGAAAAGGCATTCGACAGGGTGTGGCACGACGGACTCGTCTACAAACTGTCGAAAACCTCAACACCCAGAAGGATCGTCAAGACCATCGAGTCATTCCTCAGAGACAGAAACTTCCACGTGGCCGTCGAAGGTGTCAGATCCACTGAACACCCCATCGAAGCGGGAGTCCCTCAAGGGAGCTGGCTGTCTCTCCCCGTACGCGGCGCCCGCTTGGTACGCTCTCGCGTGCAACTTGTTGAAAAAGAAGATCAGAGCCCAGGAAAACTTAACTGTCCGATCGGCAATAAAGACTCCAATATATATGAGAAACGATGTGCTTCACCGAGATCTCGAGTGGGAGAACATCGACCAGTTCATTGCACGACTTGCCATGGGGTCTCACCCGGTGGGCTTGACCGCGGAGGATAGCTAAAGAAGAACCCAGGGACCGGCCTGTAGTTGCAGGCCGCGTGGATTGCCTCTCCAGGGAGCCTGAGTATGTCCGAAGGAGATTTCCGCCAAGAAAGAAGTTCCGGGGCGAAGGATTATCAGTCAGCTGTCTGCCAAGACAAAAATGTTCTCCTTAAAACGAAAAGTCATAATAAACGAGCTATTAGACAAGATTATCACTATACGCTTCATAAATAATGTTTTACATTAATTACTTTACAATAAGAACGCGGTATTCATATGAATTTTGTTTAAGTAATAAGATAAGTCACTTGAGTGGTGTGAAATGTCGCTTTGGTGGACAAAATGCCACCCAAATCACGCCACCCAAGTGACCGAATTTAGGGTATTTTCGCAATTTCTCTCTAAACTATGCAATAATTTCTTTTTTTTTAAATTAATCTAAAATCTCGGTTATATTTACGAGTTAATAATAGTAATAACAGATTCAAAGTGTTATTCTATCATACATTACACATGTCCACTTGAGTGATCTGCGTAGGTAGAAAAATGTTGGTCTCGAAAATTAAGCACCTTCTATTTTTTTTCGGGAACTGCGATGAGTCACCAGTCCTCTTTCCTCAGATGCCATGTCAGGACTGGCAAATGGCGGGAGTGTTTTCCTGGTCATAGTTAGCTTCGTTGAGACGTAAGAGTCGTTTCAAACCGCGCGCTCAGAAGTCTCGAAAACGTGTGACCGACACAAAGTGCTTGTTTTGTGAATGTTGGTGTTTAAATATGTGTGTAGTTTATTATTTTAAGTAAATCTGTGGTTTTCCAGGATCATTTTCATGGGTAAAAAGTACGACATAATCCAGGTAAATAAATTGCTATAAGCTTTTCAATTTCGGAAGAGCAGAGTGTGACACGCGAAGAACGCTAGTTTTGACCCCGATTTCAGGTTTCTAACTAAAGTTTTGTTTAACGTATTTTGTAATATTATGTTGAAATTAGGAATTCTAGGTAGTCAATTAAACAAACAAACATATAAAAAAGAGTTTTAAGCTGTGCGTTTTATATCATTAGAGTATTAAGCGTGTGACCGAAAATTTCGACCTCTCAAAGAATGACCCGCATTATTATGCTGTGCGAACCTAATTCGGAACCTAATTCAGTATTCATTATTAATTTATGCCTGTTCTTCTTAATTCACGAGCAAAAGTGCACATAAAGTGGCAACAATTTTAAATCAAATTTTAAATCTTTTAACAATAAAAAACTAAAGCTGAGTTATTCTTTCAAATTACTTGAGTTACCTAACTCCTAACACGTTGTCATATTTTCTTGCAGCTACTTATATAACTTAGCAAAAAAATAGAGTCTGGTCTTCAGCCCTTACCTCCTAAAGTAGTCCTGTATCAGGAAGGTGGCGTAGAACTTCCCCACGGTGATCTCATTAGGATCCCCTGGTGGAGGCACCACCTGGTCCAGCAGCTTTGGAGACGTTCGCTTCCAGATCTTCTTGATGACTGCTCTGAGTTGAGTGTTGCAGTCGTCTATGTTACCTGGATTTTTTGTTATGTTAGTTCAAGGTTCAATTTTTTCAATACCTACTAAAGCTAACACGCGACATAATGTCGTCGCAATATCTTGGGAATTCCATATTTCTTCAGTATAAGTAATACTAACTCTTTTTAATTGAAAAGTAAGGATGAAATTATATTAACGTCTAACAATTTGTATCCAGCTTTAAACAACCATTACATATATTGTGCACTTAAAGGTAAGGAGGTGCACTTAACCATTTGTATGACATTTTTATGCGAAGGACGTTTAGTATTTTTTTTTCTTATGTTTTGTAAATCCTTACCTTCAGTTTTAATTTTTAGCGACGTCCTAACAACTGCAAATAACGTCGCGTTGAACAGCACCGTGCCGTCAGAATTCAGCGGCATGTTCATAGACACGAGCCGCTTGCACGCCACGCGGTGCGGGCACAGCTTACCAAAACCTACAAAATACACGGCTGCTATTGAATATGTTGTTATTTATTCAATAACTAACAAAAATATGTACCTATCTCATCATCTTCCTTTACAAAAATAAAGAACATAGGAATTAAATTAACAAGTAAAAGTAATGGTTAAAGTTATCAAAATGAGTCTCATATAATTTTAAATACCAGTTCTGTTGTGGTGATAAAATATGAGTAATAAGATGATTGAAATATAATTAATACCAAATTTATATCTCAAAGCATTTTTAATCCATAAAAAAATTGTGTTAAAAGAACTTACCTAATGGCGGACTAATTTTCCTTAGTAAAGTAACTACATCTAAATGTTTTATTCTACCCTTAGCGTCAGGATCGTATTCACTCCATAGTCTGCAACAACAATTGTTTTTAATTATACCTAATACTATTCTATAAATATTTCAATGGTAATTTTTGACTAAGATATAAAAAATAAATAAAATAAAATTACCTTATAAATTCATCTAAGTGGTGTGGTCCCAATATTGACCAGTCTCTAGTTAAATAGTCGAAATTATCCATAATGACAGCGACGAATAAATTGATGATCTGAAAAACATTATCAAGATAATTAATATCATCCGTTCAAATAAGTGATACAAGAGAAAAAATGTGAATGTGCACTTTTTTGCGGGAAGATAGATCGGGCACTTAAATTTCACCAAACATACGATAACTTCAAATGGAAGGCAAAGTGCAGTGCCAATAATAAATAAAATGCATATAATCACGCCTTTATAGGCAGAGCGTAAACGACCTAAACAAAGGTCGTACCGCCACGCCTGACAAGTTTTGAGGGTTATTCCAGATAGAACTGTGTATTGCTATAGTGATAGGTTGTCAGCCCATCGCCTTAATTACAATACTGAAACCCTCGAATCCCTTAGCTGATTTTTACAGCATGCCCGGGAGGAGATGCGGCTGGCACATTCTATGTTTTTCTATCACTCCCAGTCCAGCATGGAAGCTGATATAAAATGCTTTTTCGTAAATATACCTTGCATCGTTTCTTATTTTGTTTATTGACGTCAAGCTCGTGCACTTACCAAAAAAGAACATAAAACATAAAAGGAGATGAAGTATGGGAAGGCCAGCACACTCCCACAAGACCCGCTCACGATCTCGCCTTCCTCGAACTGGTAGTTGTCATCACATTTTACACTAATATCTGGAGATACTGCCATCATAATATCTTGCCACGCTTCCCCTGAAACACATGGGAGGATAAAAATATGCTGTCCTTTACGAGCTATTAAAAGTTGAAGGGGAAGAGTGAAATCACACTTAAGAATTTGTATGTGAAAGGGTATTTGATTTCAGTTCACCAAAGAATAGCATGAACTAGAATCGCACTCGTACTGCCATACGTGATAATTGGCCTTTCACACACTGACTGCCTTCTGATAAACTAAATTTTGAACAACCTTTTGAATCAGAAAATGCTATGCATGGATTGCTAGGATATGTACTTACCAGTTGCAGAACGAAACAACACCAGGATGGCTTGTGGAAACGTTTGGAAGTGATTGTTTCTGGTGATGGCCGTCTCGTCGTTAATTGCTACTTTGCCAAATACCTGCAAACACCAAGAAGGTTAGTCACTGAAACTACGAAAGAAAGACTTGGAATAAGTATTTGCATCTCAAACTACAGACTCAAGAACAACGTTATCGGCTATACTTTCCATCCCAATTGCAGTTTAGGAATGCCAGATATTCATAGTTTTCTAGTTGAGCTCGCTTCATCATATAGCAATTCGGATAAAAAAACCAATTGAAATATTAATAAATCCTACCTGCATCCCAACAACAGCATAAATAAAGAACAGCATAAGGATAAGCAGAGCGACATAAGGCAACGCCTGGAAGGACTTGATGAAAGTCCACAGCAGAGTCCTGATACCCTCGCCTCTAGAGAGCAACTTCACCAGTCGCATCACACGGAACAGACGGAAGAAGTTGATAGAGGGAATTGAGCTGGAGTCCTGTAAGTAACGAGGCTTTTGAATTAAAACGATATGGAGCTACGTATTCATCTTTTTACAAATTAAAAATCACTTTTAACGTTTCTGCAGCCTCACTCTTTTGAATAGTAGTTAGACAACTGTTGCAATTTATCACTCATGTAAACTATGAAGTTAAAGGTTTATCAAAACATGTTTTATAATTCTCTTATATTAGTAACACAATATTGGTTATAAAATATAGAAGCTAATATTGTTAAAGAGAGATAATAATTAATTAAGATAATAATACAACAATACAAACAAATATATATATAAATATTTTCAGTAAGGTAATTTTATTTCAATGTAACAAGAACTTAAAATAGCAAGTGCGCTGTAGATGGATATTGAAGAGTGCTAAAATTATTTTAAGTTGGTACATCTGTGCGCATTATATGAAAGTGTGTCTCTATTTCGTTTTCCTGTGTTACACTGATTAATAATTAGTTGCAGAAATATTGTTACTGTCCCATGATAGTAGTATATTGACATCTAAAGCTTCTTATATTCCTAATTATTTACAGAATATTTTATAATTTTCATATTATATTGTTTGCATCTACATGTTTATGAATTGTGCCTAATGGATCGTGTTGTATATTATATATTTTTGTGTGATATTCTATTATTCTGTATGTACAATATTAGGCGTAACAAGTAATTGTAATATTGTATAAATATATGCTCCTTATAACAAACACCTTTCCATAAAATATAATGGAAAATCATTTTTATATATGAAAAAATAGGTCTATTGTTATCATACGCATACACTTCAAGAGTATTATTAGTATCCTGCCGGGCCCTGTAGCCTGCAGCCGCATGATAACGACCGAATTTGACGTATAGATGTGATAAAATGGCTATCGCGGCCTTATCGCGGCTGCATGCAACAGGGGCTGTAAAATATAGCATGAAAGCGTGCATCTTACCATCTTAGATGAAGCTTCTGGACCCAGCGCCTGAAATTAACATTTATCTGTAATAACTAAAGCAGTGACGATAGGCTGTGTTCAAAGCTGCTGAATAGGACACACGCCACAAATTTAATAATAATAGTATGTTATTATATTATACCGGGCGTAAGGGATAGCTTCCCGCAAACTTATAGGGGTGTTGCTCAGTTAACAACTGAACAACTTTCAATAGGAAATGAAAAAAAAAACCACCACAGTCGGACAAATAGATTTCTTTTGTGAAATATATTCAGTTTCGTTCATAACTAAACATCTCCCATTAGTTTGCGGGAAACTGTCTTTAACGCTCCGTATTTTATGCTTTAAAATTTCCTCAAATAAGTAAATCTAAACGTTATCCCTATTCAGCACTTATCAACGTACTTTCTATTTTTTAAGTGTTATTGCTTTGGCGTTTGCTATTAGTTTATTAATATTACGTACGACATCGAATCGTCCATGCTCGGGACAGTAACTGAGTTGCACTCAAGAGCTTTATTTTGCTCTTTGAATATAAGACAACTCAAGTGAAAGTGAATCTAAAGTGATTAAAGCTTTAGTGATAAAGTGTTTTCACTTACCTCCTTCTTGATTTCATTTACTTGCGATACAACTATGTCTATGATACTGCCCAACACTATGATGAAGTCGAACGTATTCCAGGCGTCGCCGAAGTAGTTCTGTTTGAAATTAGTTATTATTATTAAAAAAATATACTTAACACAAGAAAGTAAAAATATCTTTCCGCACAAGCGATGTAAAAGTTTGTTTCCGAAAAAGTTATGCTGCCAGTTAAGTGCACAACCGATTCACCCGTAAAAATGTGCACATGCACAAGTAATGCAATATTACTACATTTTTGTCTCAATGAATCAAGTGATACTTATTCCCATCCTAGAAGGATATAATATAGATCGGACTCACCTTAAATCTAAACGCAGACAACTTGAATATAAACTCCAGAGCGAATATAGCAGTGAATATCATATTGAGCATGTCCAGAGCTAAAGTATAAGGCGTCGGCTGGTTATGATACTTCATGGCGAGGGTGATTGTGTTGATCATGATGAGCACAAAAATGGCGTACTCGAACGGCTGTGACGTCACTAGCCACCACACTTTGTATTGGATACGGTGTTTTGGTATATACCTGGTTGAGAGAATTTTCAATATAATTCTTTGTCATACATAAATTATATAAACTTTACTGAAGAGTATTTCGTGAAGTCCGTTAAAATACAATATTTTTAGAAACAACAAAATATTATGTACAGTCACAGGATAGAATATCAATAACATTGGCCAGTGGAATAAAAAATCATGTTTTGTTTTATACGAATACAAAAGAAGCATTCTCCATGATATTATGTCTTTTTTTACATTTAATTTAGAAGACAATCCAGAAAAAAAATACTTAATTAAATTTTCACCAGTTTTAAAAACGGAACGCGTGTCTTCTGAAGCACAAGAAACCCTGACACTTCAGCTGGAAAAAATCCTTACCTCCTAATAGGTTTAGCTTTTAACGCGAACTCTATGCACTGTCTCTGGTTCTTATCCAGCTCGCAGTTCTTGTATTCCTGTTCTCCCTCGTTCTGGAATGTCACTATGACGAAACCGACGAAGATATTCACCTGTAATATTAGAAATCTTTTAATATAAATAGGTTATACACAATCAAATTCCAAATGCCAATCTTGTTAATCCATAGCTATACTATAATAATAATAGTAAGCTGTCCTCCAATTTTTCTAACTGTAAACGAGGAACTAATTTTAGTTTAGCTTTGGTAAGCGACATATTGGTTGATTGCAACCTATATTTTTTTTAAATTGATGTGCAGACACTCAAAATTAGTGAAACTTACCATGAAGAAGGCGATAATAATAATATAAATAATATAATAGGTTGCAACAATTGGACGGAAGTTAGTAACGGGACCGCGATCCTCCGCGTTAGAGTCTATCGATACATACAACAACCTGTAAAACAAAACACATAAAATATTTTCCTTATTTTAATATAAATTAAATATTTTTCTTTATATTTTACTTTTGTAATGCTGTTTTGGTTTTGTGCACAAGAGATGTTAAGTGCACAAGTGATGCTAAGTGCATCGTTCGCCCGCAAGTAGGTGCACGGTACTTTGCATCGACATTAAACACAGTTTAAAACGATGCGATGCAGCAATATGCTGGCTATAGTCGAGTCGTATGAAGAAAATGATTTTAAAAACTACATTGATAGGTTAGATCTTCAAGTATTTCAACAGCAAAACATTATTGCAACATTATTTTATTATTATCAACTTGATTCTTACCCTGGCCATCCCTCAAAAGTGGACACAGTGAACAGAGTGAGCATCCCTTTCATCACATTGTCAAAGTGGAATGGATATCTTGACCATTCCCTTTCTCTTACGGAATACTCATTCTTTTCAAATACTAAATACGTCCCCCTGTGAAGAAAAATATTAACACAGGTTTTAAATAAAAAGCTATTTTTCATTATTTCATATTTTCACATACTATAATCTCTAGATAGTACAATCACTATCGCCTAACCTAACCACTACAAAGTTCATCTTTGCTTGTGCCTAGCGTTTTATTTGCGTTCGGTGAGTAGACGGAAAAAGTTGTGGCGAGAAATTTAAAAATAAATTTATAAATTCTATTTAAAATTGATACTTACTGACACTCTTCCTTAGTCATTTTAGAAATGTCATTACACATGAAAAATTTACCCTGAAACAAGTTTTTGCGATTATTTCCTCTAGATACCTAATTAAAAAAGCTGTTACAACTTAGTAACTAAGTACACTACACTATCAAAGCAAGTTGTAAATATACTCGTACAACAGATAGTGGAAAGAATTTGGTTAATTGTATCATTGTTGATAATAAAGAAGCTCATTGACACAGCCATTAATATAACAAAAGATTATATTTGAACGAAAATCCTAAAAAAGGGTGTAAAGGATAGCTTTTTGCAAACTGATGACGAAACTGAACAACTTTCACGAAGGAATTTCAGGGAAAAAAATCTACTCCCCATACAAATTGTCTGATCAAGGTTTTGTATAGAAAAGTCTATTTTTTAACTTCCTGAAGATGTTTTTTTTTAAAAGTTGTTCTGTTTCGTTAACTGAGCAATCACTAGCAGATTTCAGGAAGTTGTCCCTTACACCATTTAACGCCCTAAGCATGCTTCCAGCTAAACTCACCTTAAATAACTGTACACCGACCACAGCGAACATAAATTGTAATAAATACGTAACTAGCATAATATTTCCTATAGTCTTAATTGCTACTATCACACATTTCACCACATACTACAGTTTTACAGATGCGGCATGCGGGTACATTACCATACGGCGACCAGCGTGGCGTCAGGACATAGGGGACAAGCATACCACATTAGAAGGTTGTATGGATAAGCCTAAAATGTTACTTCGATGGGTCTCATTCAAGGTCTTGGGGGATTTTCATTATTTGTTAAATCGACATTCAATCTTGGGATGTTCATATTACTCGGGACACTCAAAAAGGTAAAATTCATTAAAGGTATTTGTGATTTTAATGTCTGTTATTCAGTTTCAAAGGATCTTATGGGAATTTTATTTTTGTTAAGTAATTTAGTCTGAAATTGTCATAATTTATTAATTGTTAACTACTACAACTTCAACAGGGTAAATTCGAGGTTTTTGGAAACCTATATTATTTGTTACTTCATCTTAAACGGTCATGGGAAACGTTTATCATCTGTTAATATAACATTTCCAAGGTAGGGGGAATGGTATCTATGGATGGCAATGTGTTTTTATTAGTCTTCTATCATATTAAGTAAATTTCTAAATACACCTTTGGGCTCGATCATAAATTAGATTTCATGCGAGAAATACTATATCATGATAAAATAATGTATTTACATTAAGATTTTAATGAGTTAGTTATATTACTGTTTTTAAGATACGGATAAACAAAAGTAGGTAAATCTTAAATACCTATCGGAAAAAATGATAACTAATAAATGTTAACTAATAAATTTTTTAGATCAGAACAGTGAATGATACTGCCTTGAATGACAAACATGTAAATAACGTTCCAAATGTGTTTACTCTTGACCCTAATCTTGACCTAAGACATACAGATAACGACAACAATAAAACTAACTCACACAGAAGTTTCTTTTAAACTCTTGAATTAGTATAAATAATTTATCAATATAACCACGCGGGAGTAAAGTACAATCTATCTTACATCTGCATCCTATTAATTAGCTGGCGATGACGTTACACAAGTACAAAAAGACCGAAGTGCACTATTATAAATCTAGTACAGATAAGGGCCCTGCTAAGTCCATTAATAATGACTTAAAAAGAAGGAAAGTTGAAGGTATGGAAAATTTTAGTAAATATAGTAGCCGAAAGAAATAAATGGAAGATTTACAAAATGTAGAGCCTACTTTAAAATAATAGCGCTAAACTACGGTAGAAAACATTCAAAATATTGAAGAATTATTACCCAAAGGTGTAACTGATATTGAAATGAAAGATTCTGTGGATAGCAATCCGTGGGGTCACTCAAACTCACGCGTGGGTCACTGAATATACATATGGGAGATGTACAGTGGCAGCATCAAAAGGCTCGTCACAGTTGTCATTTTTTTTTAACAATTATTGTTGAAAATGGCATGAATTTGTATCATAAATTCATTATTATTAGGTATATTTTTGTGAGAAATAGTAAATAGTAAGTAAATAAAGAAAATTTGATCTGATTTAATTTATTTGATGGTAATATTTATGAAAAGCATCATAATGACAAAAATGTGAAACAAAAAACCACAATTTATTATATTGAGTTTAATCTTTACCACAAAATAAATATTGACAAGCAAAAAACAAAATCAAATTTTGCTAGCATTAATCTCAGAAAAGCTTAAGAAAATAAAGTTCTTACGGTGACGAGCCTATTTTAACTTTCACTGTACAAAGGTGCTATCATGTTGAATTGTTTACAAGATTGTATATCGTTGTTGGTGCCCCCTACCTTGAACATTTGCACTCCCATGACGGCAAACATGAACTGTAGCAACGATGTTACCAACAAAATGTTGCCAATCGTTTTGATAGCAACGATCACGCATTGCACAACGTGCTATAATCATGGAAAACATTTGTCAGAAAATTCATTTCTTTGTTTGAATATTGGTGAAGTAAAACCGAAAAAAGATGATTTTCCCTGTGAAGCTCACATTCGTCAAAATAAGAAAAATTGGATTCGTCACACTCATGGTGTTAGCTAATTCAGTAATTTTGTATGAGAGGATCAATTTCTTTCAATATTTCAAGCAATTTAACATAAAGATTTTAGTTTCAAGGATGGAAACATCTCCCTTCTGTTTCAAATCAAATGCAAAAATATGAGTTTTTTTTTGTCGCTAGCAGGATTAATATTTCTTGGAAACAATCCTGTCTTTTCAGAATTTATAGATTTATTTTTTACCTACCATCTTGTTTACTAAGTAGGTAAACATTTGTTTACAAATTAAATGATACTATCTTTATCTTAATATATTCGTCATCTGTAAACATATCGTTATCTTTCGCAGAATAATCGACCACTTTGACAAACAATTTGACAAACAGTGGAGGAACACGACTGACCTTAAGGCCTTTGGCCCTGTTGATGGCCCTAAGAGGCCTCAGCACCCTGAACACTCGCAATATTTTCACCACCGATATGCTCCCGGACCTAAAAGGAAATAAATACGTCAATAAGTATATAAGCATTTACAATTAATTACTAGTAAATAGTTAGTTATTTAGTAATATTTAATACTAAATAAATAACTATTTACTAGTGAATAACTGTACTTGTATAGTTGTGGCAAACGATGCTAATTAAGTTATGCAAAATGGATGATGCATTGTAAGTGCACATAAAGTATTTTACTAGCGGGCGGAAAGTGCACTTACCCTAATCACTTATGTGGAAGGTGTTATATAACATAAACGTACGTTTATATAATTTAGAAAATGTAATTGAAGAACACAATATTCCAACACATCTTATGAATATTATTATAGTGTTTATAAGTTTATAGTATTCCGTAAAGATAAAGAGGTCAGATGATATAGATTTTTATGAGTACATTAACCTTGTTTTATGCAATACAAAGAATATAAACATCTTAATGGAAAATACGGAATGTAAGATGGGTTTAAGGGTCACCTTCCCGCAAACTGATAGGGGTTGCTCAGTCAATAACTTCCAGAAAATAATTCTTACAGAAAAAATGAAAAAAAATAATAAAACAGCTTCCACATACAAATGTCTGATCGTGAGGTGGTTTTTTTTTTTATTTAAAGCTTTTATTTAACTTGCACTGTATCTAACTAACTATGTGTGTTCGGGTGGAATCTTGCAACTCATTTTTGAAGCAGTTATCTTCAACCGATTGAGCTGAAATTTTGCACACTTATGTTAATCCGGTGACAATGCAATATTATGATATCATCAAGCTGATCTCTTGATTGAGTTGACAGATATCCACTGGGTCTCCCTCATGGAAAGTGATAAATTATCTAAATTTAGGCTCATTATATTTGTTGTCTTGAGCAGTTTCTATTACATATGATGACCAGGGTCAAATGATGAAGCCGACAGGTAGCCGTCGGAACTGCCTCGTCAGAAGTGCTAAGATAGCCGAGTTCAGGTTCATTATATTTGTTGTCTTAAGCAGTTTCTATTACACATGATGACCAGGGTCTAATGACGAAGCCAACAGGAAGCCGTCGGAACTGCCTCGTCGGAAGTGCTAAGATAGCCGAGTTTGGGCTCATTATATTTGTTGTCTTAAGCAGTTTCTATTACACATGATGACGAGGGTCTAATGACGAAGCCAACAGGAAGCCGTCGGAACTGCCTCGTCGGAAGTGCTAAGATACCCGAGTTCGGGCTCATTGTATTTGTTGTCTTGAGCAGTTTCTATTGCACATGATGACGAGGGTCTAATGAAGAAGCCGACTGATAGCCATCGGAACTACCTCGTCGAAAGTGCTAAGATAGTCGAGTGTGGGCTCATTATATTTGTTGTCTTAAGCAGTTTCTATTATACATTATGACGAGCTTGCCCCCCTCACAGAAAAAAATATTAAAACAGTTCGCCAAACGACTTCAAAGTCGTTGCCACTATGGTGCATCTCGTTAGGGGTGGTGAGAGGGGTTTACACACACAGAAGGAGAAAAGTTAAAACGTGTTTCGAAAGTAGTCAACGTAGCGAGACTGGGGGGTTGAGGGGGGCTTGCCCCCCCCTCACAGGAAAATAAATATTACAGGATAAGAACAATTTTTGAAGTCGTTGCCGCTTCGATGCATCTCGACTGGGGGGATGGAAGAGGTCGCATCCGCCCCCCTCACAGAAAAAGAATAGTTTTAAACTGTTTTAAACAATTAATTCACATGTGTTTTTGAAGTAGGTAGTTGCTGTGTGACTAAAATGTAAAAAATAAATTATAAGTAAAAAACTTTTTAAAACAAGCTTTTATCTTAAATGCGCTAAAAAGAATAAAATAAAATTTTCCTTTAAAACTTTTTCTATCAATTTACAACGGCATTACATAATTTTTATAATATAAAAGCTTGTCGCGAGATTGCTAAAAGCTTGTGTAGATAAACAAACAAATCACATACTTAACCTCATAACTTGTGTTAAATCTCGCGACAAGCTTTTATATTATAAAAATTATGTAATGCCGTTGTAAATTGATAGAAAAAGTTTTAAAGGAAAATTTTATTTTATTCTTTTTAGCGCATTTAAGATAAAAGCTTGTTTTAAAAAGTTTTTTACTTATAATTTATTTTAGTTTTACTTGAAGAAATTTTCTGAAAAAAGATGTTCAATTTCAGTGTAGCTTACCTTACACACCCAGTATATATATAGAAAAAGAAAGCATATTTGTTTTTATATGTGAGTATGTATGTGTGTGAGATAGAGAAAGAGGTAGAGAGGGGAGAGAGAGGAGATCGAGAGAGGGAGAGACTTACTTGACGAGCATAGAAACAAGCGAGACACAAACGACCAGCATATCCAGCACATTGAAGGCGGAACGGAGGAAGGCGCCTTCATGCAGGATCAGGCCATAAGTTATCAGCTTGAGGAACAGCTCGATGGTGAATATCGTCGTGAAGAACACGTCGAAATGGCTCAGCAACTGCAAACGAGCGGATAAGGGTAGAAATACTCCCTATGACTCCTAATGTTTTCTATTAGTAAAATAAAAACTATTTTGAACGGATTTATTATTATTATCATGGAGGAATATAATATATTTTTTTATGTTTGCATTTTGAAACACAACATTTTAGACTTTTAGTGATCGCGTGAGATTGAGTTTTTTGACATCAGGGTTCGGCATGGGATTCTAGCAGTTCCAGTGTTTATCACTTTGCTGACTAGGTAGTCTGTTATTCTACTATAATGTTATAAAGTGACTTGTGAAGTGAAGTGGCTTTCGATAATATGAAATTATTGTATTTTTTTTATGTTTATATCATCTAAATAAAATATCTTTTAGCAAAATAATTGGTATCCTAGTTACCTTATTCCGGAACCCCTTCTGCGCGGCATCAAGCGGGTCCTCGGCAGCCAACATAGCGGACGAGAACATGATGCACACCAGGATGATGTTGCCAAAGGTGGAAGACGCTGAGATGTTGTAGCAGAACACCCGGAACCTGGTATGTTTGAATATCGTGAGCTTTTGGGCCTAAATGCCTTCAAGAGACACGATGAAAATAGTTATGAAAGTGAGAAACTTATATACAGGGTATGAGAGATAGCTTCTCGCAAACTGATAGGGTATTGGTAATTCAACAGAGCAACCCCTATCAGTTTTCGGAATACCAACTCCACAAACTCCATACACTCTGTATTTTCAGAACACATAACATTAACTTTGAGGAGCGAAAAATTTTATGACACAATTGGTCAACCACTGCTCCTCAAAATTAGTTGTAAATTAAATAGGAACACGAAAAATTTCGTAATTATCACATTAATTTTAGTGCCAATTTATTTAAATAGACACAAATACACTTAACACGTACATATAAAGCATATCATCATCAATAAAATAAAAACAAAATATATTGCAATACCAAATCATGCGTAAAATAATTCAAAGCAGTTACGTAAATACCTAAGCTTCATGCTAACATGCAATAAAACCTAACCTTTCAAAAAAGGCGTTAAAGTTTCACGTCTACTTATAACGATCTAAGGGATTTCAGACATCATGCTTTGATCACAAAAAGAACCAGAATCTATGACAAACCCAGGAAATCGGGGACACACAGATGTATAGAGGTACCCTGAAATCTCATTGCAAGGTTCCTTCACATAGAAATACAACACCCGTGCAATTTTGAAGACTGATGAGAACTAGTGGAATATGACGCCAATTAGCGGAAGTCCACGATGCAACATAGAAAATTATTTAGCTTTATCAGCACAATTGATGCCAAATTATACAATTAGCAGAGTGACACCCTAAGGAGTTATTGAAGGTTCTATGCATCACTTGTGCATGTGCACATATTTCCGACCGGGCAGTTTGTGCACTTAACGAATTGCACAACTTACCATCAATTGTGCGGACTGAGCTAAATATATTTCTACTTTGCGTCATAAATTTGGAGAGACACAGTTTGAAAGGATGATACATTTATGATGAGGCCAATTGATACCGAACAACGCCAATTGTACAATGAGATACGGGTACCGGCGGTAAAGTCAGCACTAGTTTTGCCGCAAAATATGTAACTGTCGATAGTATCTTGACCTTGAGAAAATAGTAAGACTATCAACAGGCCTATCTATAGTATCGATCAATAGTATTTCCGGACTTCAATAGTATTGGACTATCGATATTATTACCATTTTTGAAGGTCAACTATTGCTATTTAACTATCGATAGTTCGGCAACACTAGTCAGCACCACCATTCACCTGTTCGTCGGTGAGAATACGAAGAAACTACTAGCGTTTGGTATCGGCGGCGTCTGATTAGGCATTGCCGGCAGTTCTGAAACCCGCCGCGGTCGGGCGGTCACTAGAGTCCCTTCCTCTTCTGCGTAACCACCATCTTGATGAGATAAAAAGAGACGAAACTATTTCAGGGAATCTAAAATATCATTCTTAATTACTTATCTAGCCTATATTAGCTAAAAGTATGGCTATTTTTAATACATGCTGAAATCCCTGCAAAAGATTCAGACCGCCTAATAGACCGCTACAGTATTCGATAGTTAAACTTGCAAATATAAATAAAGTGATATTAGCTTAATAAGTGAAAGAGAAACTTAGTAAATAACAATACATAATTAATCCAGCTAAAATTATTAAGTTAAATATAGAACGATAGTAAATAAAGTCTCTGAAAGCAATAAGTAAGAACAGAAGTGAGAAAGGCATAACAAAGTAAAAATTTGGTGCAAGCCTTTGAATGCAAAGGCTTCAAGAAAATCAACATCTAAAATTAAAGCTTATCCGCGGTCCCTAACCTGTTGGTTTTGGAAAAGATGAAGAGGGACGAGGCGTCAGGGATGGGTTTCTTATTGTCGCATATATCGACCTCGGAGAGGCGACGCGGCCGCGCGCTTGAGGTCGTCGGCTTGCGTTTCAGACGCGGCGATTCACTGCCCTCTGTGTTTACTGTTCGCTCTGTGTTAGCTTGCGCTTACTCTTATACATCAAATCTTATATCTAGTCATACTATACTTATAACAATTTTTGGGGTTACATGTATAATAATTTTGATTGGGGATCGTCATCAAATAAAACTTATTGTATGACATTGAAAGTTATAAGAATAATTTACATTTGAATGGCCCAGAATCATCTTGGCATATTAAAGTCAAAACATTATTGATTTTTATCAACAAGTCAATAAAACAGCAATAATTTAAATTCAATTGTTGACGATCATACCTTGCTTTTTGCAAAATCATTCTTTCTTTAGTCAAAACTGATGTTTGAGATAAACGTCAAATTTTAAATGTATAGTTTTTTTTTATAGCATCTTATTTTATTAATAACGTTAGAATGCTCCTTACCGATGTGGTTCCTCTGATGCGTCTCGTGTTCCTGTTCCTCCTGCTCCTGTTCCTCTTCTGTCCTCTCTTGTTCGTCGTAACCCTCTTCTTGTCCGGGCTCTTCTCCTTCTAACTCCTCTTGTTCCTCGTGCTCGCCTTCTGAACCTGTTTCTTCGTATTCTCTTTCGGAACTGTAATTAATTGATTATTTGTACTATTTCTCTCTGAATGCATATACTGTTAAATATTGGACTAACGGTTATCTACGGAAAATTGTTGTACTTAAGTAACCAGTGAATGGGGATAAAAACTGGGAACTAAATGGCGCCACCAGCGAGTGTTCCTTTTTCCTGTGATTGGTCAGTAATCTGTCAATGTCAATATCAGTTTTGCGTCTTCTCATTGGTCTCTTTTGGAACACTCGCTGGTGGAGCCATCTGCAATTAGCTTTACGTTTTTATCCTCATTGTATAGTATGCCGGGCGTAACTAAAATAAACAACTGACTGACTAAGTTGACTGACCCTTATCTCTATCAGTTGGTCATAATACAGTGAAGTAGGTCAGGCAAAATTAATAAAGGTATATTTTTCCACAGGAAATGATTTTAATAATGATGGCGCAATGATGAAATAAAACTATGTAATTTGTGTTTTATAGCTAAGAGATTTTGCGTGTACATACATACATAAATCACGAATTTATCCCTAATGGGGTAGGCAGAGCGAAAACGACCGAAAGGTCGTTCCGCCACGTCTGACAAGTTTTGAGGGTTATTTCAGATGGTCATGAGTATTGCTATTAGTGACAGGTTGTCAGCCCATCGCCTAAATTGCAATACATTAAAACCCTCGAATCCCTTAGCTGCTGGTTTTTACAGCATGCCCGGGAGGAGATGCATCTGGCACATTCTATGTTTTTCTATCACTCCCAGTCCAGCATGGAAGATGCATGTACATTTGCGATTTTTTTAAGTACCTGTACACATCGTCGTCGTGTATGTACTCATCATCCGTATCTGCATGTACGCCTTCCTGCTCCACGACACTTCCTCCTTCTTTCTCCTCACCACCCTTAACAGAATTATTTTTATTATATTCAGTTACATATTTTTTCAAATATAATAAGTATTTGCTTTTTGTACTTAGATAATTATGTTATCCGCCTCTAAACTTTAACGTTTACACACCGTTATTCAGTATTTTTTCTGGGTTAGAAATGACAAAAATCATGCTGATGCTAAAATATAGAAAATCAAAGCGTTATTTTAACGTTCGACAGGTAATGGTAATATTGACTATGATTATAATATACATACATAAAATCACGCCTTTATCCCTAATGGGGTAGGCAGAGCAAAAACGACCTAAACATAGGTTGTTCCGCCACGTCTGATAAGTTTCGAGGGCTATACAGATGATGATTATGTATATTGCTATAGTGATAGGTTGTCAACCCGTCGCCTAAATTGCAATACCTACACTGAAACCCTCGATTCCCTTAGCTGATTTTTACAGAATGCCCGGGAGGAGATGCAGCTGGCACATTCTATGTTTTTCTATCACTCTCAATCCAGCATGGAATTTATGATTATAATATCACTTGACCTTTTAATTTTAAACTGTGATGTACTATTAGATAGCAAATGAAACGATACATACCCCTTCTTCTTTTTCTATATTGGTCAAGGACTCCGCATCTGCTAAGTTATCTACAGCGATGGCCAAGAACACGTTCAACAGGATGTCTGTATGTTGCAAGTCAAGGAACTTTGTATTTTAATAAAAAAATAATGTGCAGAGTAAATAACAGAAGCAAAATATATACTATAAATAACACTATAGCAAAATATAACTACTGCTACTACTACTAATACTGGTTGGAATATAAATTGCATCACTTGTGCACTTACTTTATGGTGCACTTAATCTGTCGCTTGTGCGAACGTAGCTAATATAAATCGTTTTGTTTATATATTGCTTATACGATTACAAAATCATTATTTTATAATGAGGAAAAAAAATAAAAAACCATCTTGCTGAAGGCTGCTATTCAAAAGGATACAGTTTCCGCAAATAAACAGGATGATGAAGTAAACACAGGCCAATATGCCGAACGTGCCGACGCCACCGTACGCCTTGATCCCTTCATACATCACCGCGTTCCAGTCTTCACCAGTCAATATCTGGAACAATATATTTTCTGAGACTCTTCTGATTTAACGTTTTGGATTATATTTCAAAATTTAGGAATAATAGTAATGGTAATATAAATTTTGTGGTTAGTAACTTAGGAAATAGGACCGCACTCATAGTTTCTACTAAGATTCCATGTAGGTTCTTCATATCTGGTTGAAAAATTCGGAGCCCGGAATCCTACGTACGGTCTAACGTGTTTTTTACAGATTAGCCACAATTTGGTAAAAATCTTAACGAAATTAATTTAAAATTGCATCGGACAACACTGATTACCAATACGCAATTACTTTACTAGCTCAAGCCAGATAGTTCATCATAAATGTATTTTCAATGATTTCACCTGAAACACAGTCAACAGCGCCTGCCAGAAGCAATCGAAGTTATGCCTGTCCTTCTCCTTGTTCGGCTCGTAGTTGAACTTCCCTCCAAACACCTGCGGAAAACAAATCAATGTATAAGGTAAAAAAAATAACGCCAATTCCTATACAGGGTGGAAAAAAGTAGATACAAAAAATATGCCTTCTTCAAATTCTCTGATCGATGTGGTCTTTGTATGGAGAAGTTATTTCCTTTTTATTTCCTTAAAGATTTTCCTAGTGATGGTTTTTTTTTTCATTCATCCATTAAAGGATAGGCAAAGGAACAAAGCCATACAGCCTCGTCAGATTTTTCTCATCATCTTGAATTAGTTAATTTTTAAGGTATAAGCCAAGTCTTCAGTATGTTTTCATTAAAACATTTAGCCAAGTCTTCAATTTTCTTTTGTCCTAGTTGATTGACAACCCCTGTCACTATCAGTTTGTGGAAAGCAGTCCCTTACACCCCGTGAGCATGAAAACTCAAGTTAATAAATAATTTTCATTTTTTTTTGTACCTGCATGCCCAGCAGCGCGAAGATCATGATGAACAGAAACAGCAGGAGCAGCAGAGAGGCTATCGACTGGATCGAATTGAGCAGTGAAGCCACCAGGTTTGATAGTGAGCGCCAGTACCTTGAAAGAAGATGGTTAAAGCCATTACAAAAAAAAATAGCTGTGTATGGAATCAAGACTGGGTCCTGGATGCAAACAAGTGGTAAACTGTATCGATTTTATGTCTGACTAGCTTTCTGTCAGCGGTGTCACCCGCTGCTAAATAAGTTTTCCCGCGGGAATGGTGTACTTTTTTCAGAGGGGTACTGTGCTCAAAGTTTTCACCCTTGCATTACTTGTGCACATTCGTTATGTACGAGCGGGCGTGTGGTGCACTTAACCTATTTGATGTACGAACTATGAGTGGGTACTTAGACTTACTTGGTAACTTTGAAAACTCTCAGCAACCGTACACACCGAAGCACGGAGATGCCTAGTGGCGGCATCACCTCGCTCTTGGTCAGCACCATCTCGCTGATGGAGCCGATCACCACAAAACAGTCGAACCGGTTGAACAACGACACGAAGTAACCCTGCAGGATGAACAATTAATGAAACTTGGTTTGAAATATAACTCTGTGGATAAAAAGTAGGTATGGTAATTAATTATATATGTATAATGAGCGCGATATTTCACATTATTAAGCGAGCACGACCTTCCCCGTTATATTACTGATCGAGGATCACTAATTTATATGGCAAGCGTAGCGAGCGCGAAATTTCACGTTGTTGATCGACTAGGTATTCTAATTTCAATGGTAAGCGTAGCAAGCGCAATATTTTACTTACTATAACTCGTATTAGTGAAAGAGACATGTCACGATATAATAGGTATGCGAGCGCGAGATTTCACGTTATTGATCGAAGAATAATAAATAACTCATACTTACTTGTAAACCTAAACTGTACATCTTAACTAACATTTCTATAGTAAATAGCGCTACGAAAAACGCATTTCCGTACTCTTGAAAGTACTCCAACCATTCAGGTTGTCTGCAAAAAAAAAAAATACATTTAGATCCAAGAATTTTACAGTGTTTTTTTTTTGCAATCAGCTAAAGAAATTTAGAGGTAGCATTTGAATATAAAATAGAAAAAAATTGTATGATACTCACTGGTAATGTTCACTAGCTAATATAATAGTATTTAAAAATACGAGCACAATAATCAACCAATAGAATGTTTGTGATTTGACTGCTCGTCGACCCGCTCGCTTCATTCGACGATTCACCTGAAAATAACAGCAGATGTTTAATACTAATAATTACTCTACGGTAATGAGAAGGTACTTACTACTAATACCCAAAAAATACCCAAAATTGTTTAGGCTATAAGGGATCCAGTGAGAGTTTGCTTGGTCAACGAAACTGAACAACTTTCACAAACAATCAAAAAATATTTAAAATTCTTGTTGAAATTGTTCAGTTTTATGAATGTGTAATCCCTTTCAGTTCTCAGGACACCGTCCCTCAAACCTTGTCTGAAATATCTGCACGTTTCGAAAATATTTGTCAAGCAACTCTCGCAATTTTTTCTCAATAATTCATCAAAAATTATGAATTTTAATTACCTTGTCGAAGTGATTTTTCCATTGTTTACACAGGGAAATTTTTTGCTGGTCGTTCGTATCTAAACCTAACTGATCTGTTGAATCGTGTTCTGTTAATGTTTGACCTGGAAAATAAACATTGGCATCAGGATATCTTTACCTTATCATAAAGAGTCGAAATAATACATATACAGACATATAATCACGCCTTCATACCTAATGGGATAGGCAGAGCGTAAACGTCCTAAACTAAACAAAGGTCGTTCCACCACGTCTGACAAATTTTGAGGGTTATTCCAGATGGATCTGTATATTGCTATTGTCAGCCCATCGCCTAAATTACAATACTGAAACCCTCGAATCCCTTAGCTGATTTTTACAGCATGCCCGGGAGGAGATGCAGCTGGCACATTCTATGTTTTTCTATCACTCCCAGTCCAGCATGGAACAGACAATTACTAGGTTAAACTTGCGAATTGTAATTATAGCTTACGTTTTGTTTAGTGAATTGGAGCATTTTAAAAAGATAACATTTACTTTGCGACAAAATAAAAAGTCGTTCCGTCATTTCGACTTGCAGTCATCATCACCTGAGCACATCGTTTGTGCATGTGCACTTAATTGCGAACGGGCGACTTGTGCACTTAATTGTTCAACTTGCCACCACTAGTGCAAAAAAATGTTTTAAAATAATTTTATTACTCGAAATATTTTAAAAAATAATTGAAAATTTGCTACAGTAGAAAAAAAAGACTTATCTATTTATTTCTATTTTGTAGGTAGGTACATATTTGAAGTTTCTGTACCGTAATCACGTTTCTGGTCAGATATATCGTTCTGGTCGGGCAGCGGTTCCAAATACTCAGCCTGCGTGATCCAGTCGAGGTACCCTTTGAGATCTTCCTCTAACTGCTGCTTTTCTCTCAACTTCTGGAAGTCTCCTCGATTTTTCGCCTTTTCTCTTTCTTTGGAGAATTCACTGCAATTACATAGTGAGATAAGCGAGATGAGGGCAGAATATTTTAAAAACATAATTAAGTTAATTGAATAACTAACGACAAAATAAAACATATGTGGCGTGTAGCCAAACATCGTCATAACATGATTTGTAAACGCGTTTCATTTAAAGAAGCATTCTTTGTAAACGTAATTTTCATTTGACATTACTACTGACAGTCCTATTGTCACTTGATTGGATTTGCATTCTGGCGCCATTAGCCATACCTTTTATCTCCGATGTTATTACATGTATTTCTCTATTAAATACAACTGGAATCTACGAAGCAGTCCGTCTTTTATTCGCCGACAATAACACCTTCTAAATTGGAGTCAATACAAGTGGGCAAAGTCCCACAAATGGTGACCACCGACGACGAAAGAAATTCGACCTTGGCACGGACTGAAACCGGCTCGGATTCCAACCTTCGGACGCCGCTCCTGCTGTAAAGTTACTGCGACGGCAAGCCGGTGGCTACGCAATCACGGAGAGCAAGTGGACCCGCTGGATTTCGCCAAGCTGCGCCCGCGCTGGTGCAAGGAAAACACGTGCAAACCTGTCCTTGAAGCAAGGATTCGCCCGCCCGCATCAACACCAGTGTAAACAACACGCGCGAGCATCGCGCCGCATCGGTTTACATCGACGAAGAATCTACTTTGTGCATTTCATCGAATCGACCTTGATCAGGAAAGTAACCAACATACCGTAAGCATCCATACTGACAAGTTTAACGTTTGTGGCTGGATATCTGCATGTTGTGGACATTGTGTGCTGCCTGTTTGTGAACATTCTACCCTGCGTGTTGTGTTTATGGTGCCTGGACATTTATTTTTTAAAGCTATAACCTATTTTCTGATGATAACCTATAACATACTATAATAACATCTCATGTGTCTGTCTGTATGTTGTTCTGTGTGTACACTACTACTAATTTTAACATTCATTTGATTGCATATCAACTTACGGAGTAAGGTTTTCATTATAATAAGTTTTGCACTAATATTTGCTTGCCCGCACACGGAGTAAGGTCAACATTTTAATAATACCTATTTATAACTCACTAATAATTTTAACTAGTACATACTTACCTTGCACTTACCTTAAGCATGGCGGGTGACGATGAAACTAAAAACAATGACAATGAAACTAAAACTGGTGGTGCCGGGGTAACGGAAGGTGACAATTTCTATGATGCAACCCCAGGTGCAGGCGCCGTGAATAGGGTTGCAGTCAAGGTAGGTCCTTTCTGGACTGATCGACCCAAACTGTGGTTTGCCCAGCTCGAGGCTCAATTCCACATCGGGGGAATCACGAGAGAGGAGACTAAGTTTTATCATGCGATTTCCTGCCTCGAAACTAAAGTAGCCGATGAGGTATCAGACCTGATCATCTCGCCCCCAGTGAGCAACCAATATACGGTACTTAAAGATGCACTTATTAAATGCTTTTCAGAGAGCTACGAGGAGAAGGCCCGTCGGCTCCTGGAAAAGGAAGAGATGGGAGACCGAAAGCCGTCCTCTTTCCTGAGGCACCTCCGGGAGCTGGCGGGACCTGCCTTCCCGGAACGCATGCTTAAAACAATTTGGATGAGCAGGCTCCCCATGCAGACTCAAAGTATCCTGCTCGCCCAAAAAGACTCATCGGCGACTGAGCTCGGGGAACTGGCTGACCGACTGCAGGAAGTACGACCAGTACAAGGTAACATCCACTCTATTTGCAAGTGCACTGCCACGGATCAAATTTCTGTTTTACAAAAACAAATCTCAGAGCTCACGCGCACTGTCGCGAGCCTCAGCATGCCGCGAGAACGCTCGCGTGGTAGATCCTTCCGTCCTGCAGCTGCCAGATCTCGCTCACGGAGCAGAGCACGTGGTTTTTGCTTTTACCACGACCGCTTTGGTAAGAAGGCGAACAAGTGCACACAGCCATGCAACTGGCGGCCGCCCACGCCGGCGGAAAACAAGCCGGGCAATCAGTGATGGCGACCGCTGGATGCCACGCAGTTAGTCGCCGCTTATTTGTCTCAGACAAAACTACTAAGAGGCAATTTTTGGTAGATACAGGTTCTGATGTATGTTGTATCCCTAAGGGGATCCTGCGGGGGCGACACTGCGTTACATCGTTCGATTTGAACGCCGCCAATGGTAGTACTATTCGCACATATGGTACAATAGAACTTCATCTTGATTTTGGTCTCCGCAGGAGCTTTGTATGGATCTTCATTATTGCAGAGGTGGACTGTCCAATCATAGGGAGCGATTTCCTGGCACACTATCATTTGCTGCCGGATTGTGCAAATGGTAGACTGGTCGACGGTCTTACTGGTCTGTTCGTCGCCGCAGTGATGCAGCAAACAAACCAGGTAAGCGTGAAACTAGTGCAGCATGCTGGTAACACGAAATATCACAATATTCTCTCCGAATTTCCTGAGATATGCAAACCGCCCGGTATACATCGGGACATCAAACATGATACGGTGCACCACATCCGCACGACCGAAGGACCGCCCGTCACAGCCCGCCCACGCCGCCTCGCACCAAGTAAGTTAAAAGCTGCCCAACAAGTATTTGCTGATATGGTTAAAGCAGGCACCGCAAGACCTTCAGAGAGCGCCTGGTCCTCTCCCTTACACATGGCTGAGAAAAAGGACTCATCGTGGCGCCCGTGCGGTGATTACAGGGCACTCAACGCCCGCACCATCCCAGACATGTATCCGGTCAGACATGTAGGGGACTTTAACCATAACTTACATTCAGCTAAAATCTTCAGCAAAATCGATTTAGTCAAAGCATACCAACAAATACCTGTCAATCCAGATGATATTTGCAAGACTGCTATCATCACAACTTTTGGATTATACGAGTTCCCCTTCATGTCCTTCGGGCTCCGCAACGCGGGGCAGACCTTCCAGAGGTTTGTGGATGGTGTGGTGCGTGGCCTTGATTTCACCTACGCTTATGTCGACGACATACTTGTATACTCACGCGACGCAGTGGAGCACGAGCGCCACTTGAGAATCCTCTTCGGCAGACTACGTGAGTATGGCATGGTGGTGAATGTCAGCAAATGCTTGCTTGGTGTTCCAGAACTAACCTTTTTGGGCTACCACATCTCCGCCGACGGCACGCGACCTCCCGCTGAAAGAGTCAAAGACCTCTTGGAATTCCCGCCTCCCAAGACAGTTCAGGGCATGCGCCGCTTTCTGGGTATGATAAACTATTATCGACGCTTCATTCCTCACGCCGCAAAATATCAGTCGCCTCTCGTCGACGCAGTAGCCGCGACCAACAGCAAGGGAGCAACACCCTTTCCTTGGTCTCCGGAGCTTCGGGCGTGTTTCGAGGAATGCAAACAAAGTCTGTCAACCGCTACTCTGTTGTCTCACCCTGATAGCAACGCTTCTCTGGCACTATTTACAGACGCTTCTGGCACCCACATCGGGGCGTGCTTGCAACAGAGACGATCAGATAAAGATGAGTGGCAACCTCTCGCGTACTTCAGTAGGAAGCTGAAAGAGAAGCAGAAGCAGTGGCCTGCGTACTACCGTGAGCTCCTCGCTGTCTACGAGGCCGTCCAGCATTTTCGGCACATTCTCACGGCGCACCAGGTAACTATTTTCACTGATCATAAGCCGCTGATCCACGCTTTCTCACAACGCCGCGAGAGGCTGCCACCATCTCAATTAAATCAGCTCACTTTCATAAGCGAATTCACCACAGATATCCGGCACATCAAAGGCATAGACAACATAGTCGCGGATACTCTGTCACGTGTGGAACAAATCTCACTCGAGGACGATTACGCAGCATTAGCTACAGCTCAAGCTCAGGACGACGAACTTCGCGCGTTGCTGAGCCACAACAACACGTCCCTCGACCTACAAAAGGTAACCCTACCCGGCAGTGACGTCACAATCGTATGTGACATGTCGACAGGGAAAGCTCGTCCGTTTCTTACACAGTCGCTGCGCCGCAAGGCGTTTGATAGGTTGCACAACCTCAGCCACCCTGGCCCTCGAGCCAGTGCCCGCCTCATTTCCGAACGGTATGTATGGCCAAGCATAAACAAAGACTGTCGCAACTGGGCCAAGTCATGCCTAGATTGTCAGCGTAGCAAGGTGACAAGGCATGTCTCCTCACCCCTCGGACAGTTCAGCAATCCTTCGCACAGGCTACGGCATATCCACATCGATATTGTGGGACCTCTAGCCCCATCTAACGGTCATACTTACCTCCTGACAGCTATCGACAGGTACACACGATGGCCGGAGGCGTGGCCAATGAACGGCATTACAGCAGAGGAAGTAGCAGAGACCCTAGTAGCTGGTTGGTTCGCTCGCTTTGGTGTACCAAACACCATCACTTCGGACCAAGGGCGTCAATTTGAGGCTCAACTATTCGAGCGCCTTCTACAGCTTTGCGCCGCAAACAGGATCCGCACCACCAGCTATCACCCCAGCTCCAACGGGATGATCGAGAGGGTACATCGACAATTGAAAGCGGCCCTCATGTGCCACAGGGAATCATGGGCTAAGGCCTTGCCCCTGGTCCTCATGGGCATGAGAGCCGCTCTCAAAGAAGATCTTCAAACGTCGCCAGCCGAACTGCTATATGGAGAGCCACTCCGCCTACCAGGCGAACTTGTTGTACCGTCAGGACAAAAGGACAACCAACTTGATTACGTAGCACAATTACGCAAGCGCATGGCTTCTCTACAACCTGTTCCTGCATCGCGACACGTAAGACCATCAGCAACTTTCATTTTTAAAGATCTCCCAACAGCTTCGCATGTACTACTTCGAGACGACACGGTGAGACGTCCGCTGCAACAACCCTATACTGGACCGCACAGAGTCTTACGGAGACGAGATAAGACCATCACTCTGGAAGTAAACGGTAAGGAGACGACGGTTAGCATTGACCGCGTAAAACCCGCTTATATACTTGCAGATACTGCACCTCTCGTTCCTCCGCCACCACCGGACGTTCCACCTACTCCACCGGATAATCCATTGATACCACTGGACAATTCATTACCAGTACCACCGGATGTCACAACGCCACCTGTCACACTAGCGACACCTGTTGACCCACCTCCAGCAGCTCCTGTAACCACTAGGGCTGGCAGAAGGGTCAGATTTCGTGACATTTTAGATTTATAGTTTATCTTTGTTTAATGTTAATTTTAATTATATTTTTCTTTAATTTTTATCACCTTACTTTACTCCGTAGGGGGGTGATGTGGCGTGTAGCCAAACATCGTCATAACATGATTTGTAAACGCGTTTCATTTAAAGAAGCATTCTTTGTAAACGTAATTTTCATTTGACATTACTACTGACAGTCCTATTGTCACTTGATTGGATTTGCATTCTGGCGCCATTAGCCATACCTTTTATCTCCGATGTTATTACATGTATTTCTCTATTAAATACAACTGGAATCTACGAAGCAGTCCGTCTTTTATTCGCCGACAATAACACCTTCTAAATTGGAGTCAATACAAGTGGGCAAAGTCCCACACATAGTTTAAGAAATAAGAGATCGAAGGATTTTCCTGGTCTGGTAAGGATTGTAGTACTGTTCTGATAAACATTTTTTGTACAAATATCTTTTCAAAACGACGAAGATAAAAAAAATAAGGATTTTGTACTTACCCAGACAACACACCGAGAATTAGGTTCATAACAAAAAAAGCTCCTAAAATAACCATCGACACGAAGTAGATCCACTCCCAACTGTTGCCCATCGCATCTTGTATCTGCAAAAAATTAAAAAAAATTAAACATAATTTTAAATATAGGTAAATAATTTTATGCCTTTAATAGTCTTTTTCTTAGCGAATGGATTTTCGAGTCGAACAACGACCCGATAACAGGGTTTATCTGTAATCAGGGTTTATATGATAATTAGGGTGTCAGAGTTTTCAAATCGCCTAGTAGCACAGCTATAGGCCTCTGACATGGTTTCAGTAACGACCACTATCAAAGACAGCGACCGGGATCGACGGCTTAACGTGCCCTCCGATACACGGAATCCTTTTTCTTTTCGGACAATCAGGTGATTTAGCCCGCAATGTCCCAACCAAACTGGGGAAAACCTCACAGTGATAAATGAGAATCGAACCCAGGACCTCCGGATCGTAAGCCCACGGCTCAGACCACTAGACCATGGAGGTAGTTAACGGTTCTTTTATAGTGTTGTCGAGGTTATCGAACGAACCTATTAACCATTTGAACATGGGCATAGATTGTTTAACGATGGGATGGGGATAATGAATAGTTCAGCATGTATCGTCCTGACCTAACTAGAAGCAATATCAGAAATTGATATATCATATCTTTAGTGGAAAGATAAAACTTCTAACACGCCAATTTTTGCGAAAAATTGTTATATCATATGAATGGATTTCTTTTTCTGCGTCGATCGGTCTAGGTTTCAATTTCACTGTTTGAGATGCAGACTATTAGACCTCAGACACAGTCTGAACTGAAAGTTACCAAATGTATTCATGAACAAACATAACAGAATCGTTTGAAACTTATTTTAGACACCACTGTTTAAGGACCTTAATCAAACATCATAACATAATACATACATTATACATAACATCGGTCCACCCCTCAAGCGTTATACACTGGAAGACTGTTAGCATGGACAACCCAAAGTTGTCAAAATTAGTGATCCCATCGTTCGGCCCCGTCCACTTCTTATCCTTCTCGGCGCAGATCATCTCAGCACCCAGGGTCGAGCAGTTGAAGCCGCTTTCGTCATCGCACGGATGGGGAGAGTCCATCGGCTCTTCTGAAAAGTCAAAATAGAGGTCTTAGCTAAGTTCATTACCCAATAAGATAGCATACATGGCTGGATCTGGTAACGTACCGGTGCTGATATTCCGTGCTTCAGAAGGCAAGAAAACTATAAAGTATCTATTGCCATAAATTCAGGGTAGGCTCATGCCCCATGGTGGGGACGTAATTATGAGCTGATGATGATGATGACGTATAGAAATATAGATAGTGGAATTTATACCGTATTTGACTGACTTCCCGTGGCTATGTGGACTAAGGGATAAATCCAGGAAATAAGGACTAACCATATCTGTGGGACTAACTGCGTGGGCGGCAGCAGCATTCTTAATAAATTTAGCATCTTATACTACTTTCACCATATCACTTATCCAACATGGCGAGGCCCAAGTCCTACTGTAGTGGTTAAGTTACATTAAGTAAACTTTAAATTGCAAAGGTACCTGTGTATTTATTGAAGCAAGTCTTGTGCATCTTGCCGGAGAAGAGCTCTAACCCGATGATGGCGTAGATGATGATGACGAAGATGACCAGCAGAGCGATGTGGAGTAACGGGATCATCGCCTTGAGGATCGAGTTGAGCACGATCTGTAAGCCTGGGTGCAAACAAACGTATGTATGTAAGTAATCACTTTATTGAACCTTCTTAAAACTAGAAGTAAAGGAACACTTAAACATCACACAGAATTTAATTATACAATGCGGACTTATTTCATTAATGGATCTCTTCCATTCGACCTTTGATAAACACTGAGAAAATGGTATTTACAGGTAACGCATGTATTAGAAACTGATGCCTGAATATGATGTATACTTTGGGCTCTACTTGACATCGATATATAGTGAAAATACCTTGTATTATATACAATGGATATCTGAATAAATATAATAAAATATTTAGTTTTTGAATATCGTGCTTAAGTAAAAATACAAATTTAAAGTGCACCGCCTGCCTGTCTGCGAGTAAGTGCATGTGCACAAATGATGCAAAAGAATCACTACCTTTATCTTCACTGTAACACAGTCACTTATGGGACAGGCAAGAATTCCTATTTTGCTACACGAAGAAAATATGAGTAAATGTATTTACTAGGTACACCAGAGACAAGACGCAGCGGCCGCAGCACTCTGAACGCTCTCAACGCTTTCACATCGAACGCGTCTTTGAATATTGAAGACAGCACCGTGCTCACCATACTGAAAAAGAAAAAAAAGAGTGCATTCTATATATTTATCAAGTTATTTCCTAGCTGAGATTGTTGGTTAAGGATAGTGACGAGAGAAAATTGATTCAGAAGTATGTTACCTAGAATTTGTTCCACTATAATTATAACACGCAATATTTAAAGCATTAAAGACTTGGTTTAGTTTTGGTTCAATTGGAACTGTAATTGGGATGTGTTTTTACCTTTTGCTTGAAACTTACACTTCTCGTCATTAGTACTACGCTTACTGTATCATTAGTGGAAAATATCAGAGCAATCGTGAACAAAAATATATTTCGTAAATATTATTCTTATCTAATGTTGTTTCTAACTGTTTATAGGGTGAGAAAGTTAGATAAAAGGAGAGAGAGAAAGAGAGAGGAACTCAAAAGTCCGTACCCTATGACTACGATGGTAAAATCCAGCAAATTCCACCCGTTCCTCAGGTAGGACCCCTGATGCATGCAGAAGCCGTACGCTATGATCTTCATCACGCACTCCCCCGTGAAGATTACCAGGAATATATACTCGATCTTTTCCTGTAAATGAATAAACAAATGATTAATATTGCAACGAATGTTATCTGATTTGATTACTGATCAGATTTAAGTAGGCAGAAATTACAAAACCAAGTTTCAAGGATATTTTTGTAGGAATAACTACTGCGAGTGAAGTTAGCGCGAGATATCACTTTACTAAATGACGTAAGTTCTTTTAATTATGTCATTGTCCGAGCATGTGGCGAGTGTAGCAAGCGCAAGTCTTCGCAGCATAGTTCAAGGTATATCAACTTTATATGCCGAGCGCAGCGAGTTTGAACGCGAGCGTAGCGAGCAGTTTTGATTCAAGAACAAACCATCAAATAAAAACATTTTCACAGAGAACGCTGCTGCCCATTCCCTGGATTTATCCCTTAGTCGCCTTTTACGACACCCGCAGGAAGTTATGAGGTGATGCTATTCTAACCCGGCACCACACGGGTTACTTACCAGGACCCAATTGGTGTAGTTGGAATCGCTAGCCGGAAAGGGGGTGTAGACCGCCAGCGCCACGCAGTTCGCGAAGATGGTGGTGAGGATCATCCATTCGAAGGGTCTGGGGCTCGGTCAAGAAAACCATTCATTGTTTCTGAAGAATCAAAACGACTACGGTGGGAAATGTACCACCGGGTACTTAGGTAGGTACTTATTAGCTTTTCTAATTATGGAAAAAGACATTATACGAGTATACGAGAGCTATAAATACTTAGATTATAGTTTAGATACCACAAAATTACGTTACACAATATTATGGAATTTACGGTATTATGAAATTTCGGGCACTGATTGATTCAGCCATTCCTGAATAGAAGGGGTATCATAATATCGGAATCGAATTATGCTCGCCAGCTTTAAGCCGATTAACCCCGTAATGGAGGGTTAGGGGCGCAAAAGCCCGGATGGTGTAGTGGATAGGGCCGCGGCCTTCTGTGCAGGAGATCGTGGTTCGAATCCCAAATTGTTTCATTTTTTAATGTCTGTTGCGTCCGTGATTTGAAATGACCTGTGCTAAATGTTTGGTTTATTTTCGCTTTCATGACTTCATGAGTGTGGTGTACCGTGTACCCGCTTTTAACAGTATCCTATACGTAACGTTTATTTAAGGCGACGACAATAAACGTGTTTATTTTATTTTATAACTCTTAAACATTCTACACACACGACGACGTAAAAAACATCAATAAAAGACTTAAATGAAAAGAATCCATCAAATCCTAATAACTTGATTGTTGTTTAGTTCTCCTTATTTCGTTTTTTTTTACAATGTTAATCCCAATTATGAGTAGTTGTACTTATTTTACGGAATGAATTGCTAATTTGTTTTGCTCGTCAAAATTAGATAAAAATGTATGGAAGTTAACCCAGCAGCACAGAGGAAACCTGGCTCCAATGAAAAGAGTAAAATATGACTGAAATTTGTCTTATACAGAGCCATGTCATTCCATCCTGAAAACCAGTTGTTTTGTCAAGCAGTGCATGTTGCGGCATCCCTGTTTTTTGATCGCTTGTATTGTACTGAGTCATCATCATCATCTTCCTAGCCTTTTTCCCGTATCTCACGGGGTCGGCTACCTAATCTAGGGGATTGAACGAGGGTACTGGTTTTTACACAGAGCACTGCCATCTGACCTCCGCAACCCAGAAGGGAAACCAGACCCAATCCTAGATTAGGTTACACAACCTTTGAATTTCTTCGTAGGTGTGTGCAGGTTTCCTCACGATGTTTTCCTTCACCTTAAAAGCGCCGAATAAACGTACATATGAAATTCGAATTCGAAAAACACATTGGTACGTGGTGGGATTCGAACCACGAAGACGACGACGCACAGAAGGCCGCGGCCCTATCCACTACACCATCCGGGCTGTTTGTAAAAAAAAAATGTATTGTACTGAGTGTAAAAAAAAAATTGTTTCATATGTTACTTGGGGAAAGTTGTTCAGTTTCATGGGTAGGTAGGTTCATACCTACCTATAAAGTTAGGTCAGTTTTTTTTTTACACCCGGTATTAAAACATTTTATTGGATCTCTCTCCGCCTGCGCCTTAACAGTATTATGCATAATACCAGGTACCTATTTATATGTTTTACGCGGTATTTCCTGAGGCATGCCCCATTCATACTGGAGTTTTTGGCGCGAAGCCAGTTTTTTATCCGCACAGTGCGGTAACGACTAATTATTCCGCTTAATTTTAACCGACTTCAAAAGAATGGAGGAGGCTTCTAATTTGCACAATTTACATCAGCTGATCCAAAACACCGGTCTAAATTGAGTTGACAGAGCAGCCGAAAATTGGACTGTAGCAATCTGCACTAGGCCGGGAAAATGACAGAAGAAAATAATGTTCTCCGATTAGGGTTACTCAAAAACCCCTTGACCAATTTAGATTTTTTATTGTTTGAAAGAGGTGTTCTTGACAGCAGGTCCTATGTTTCTGGTCAGGATCTGATTATGTGATTCTGTAGAAAAAGAAAGAACTTTTAAAATTTTAAATGCAAGCTTGGAGCGATTGGTGCATTTTCTTTATAGGGTCCCGTTTATTTTTAATACCTTTGGCAGATTCCATTTCCTATCTCTATAATAACAGCGTACCGAATACTGATAAGGATTGCTCAGTCAACGGAATTGAACAACTTTTACCAGGAATGTCTTGAAGGAAATGATTTTTTTAACTTGGATTTTCCATAAAAATTGTCTGATCGAGGTGGTAACTTTGTATGGGAAAGTCAAAACCTTTTTTTCATTTCCTGAAAGAATTTCCCGGTGAAAGTCGTCAGTGACTGAGTAACCTCTATCATATTATAGTTTGTGGAACGCTGTCCCTTACACCCGGTATGTGCACGTCTTAAATAGCATACTCTCTAGAGCCCATCTCACAGTTTAAAGACTTACTTGTGTTTGATTTGAAGGTGGTTCTTTTTTTATAAAAAAAAATATTCCGCTTATTTTTACCGCAGGACGTTGCTCTGAGTGATGAGGGTATTTCAAAAATGCTAACAAGTCCATTGATTTATTAAAAAAACAGTCATTCATTTGGAATTTTGACAGACTTAATAATGTTTTCAGTTTAAAAAATATTTGGAGCAGCACTTTTCAGGAGAAGAGAAAATCAAAATTTAATGAAATCATACAAAAAATTCTACTTTAAAATATATAATTATGAATATTCTTTGCACGATAGGTAGGTTTTTCAACATCTGAAAAAAGGTATTTAGTTTTTTTTTCTCACTCGGGCTCTCTCTGGGGGCCGTGGACCACAGTTTAAGAATCCCTGCTCTGCTCTAGCTAGTCGCACCTTTTGTTTCATTTTTCATAATCGCTGTACCACAAATAGATTTTCCATCATAAATATTTATCCGTTAACAATAAGATACCAAATGTTTCGAATCAACGTTCCTGTTACATTACAGTAATTTCTTTGATCTCGAATCTGGGAATCGAAACAAACGAATCTATAGTAAAGGAGCTATGCCCCTGTCTCGCATGTGGTTATGATCCGACTATTTGTATGGAAAAGCAATTTTTTTTTTCTTTTCCTGAAAACAACCTGGTGATAGTTGTTCAGTTTCGTTGACTGAGCAACCCCTATCAGTTTGCGGGACGCTGTCCCTTACACCCCGTATACGTACCCGAAGTTTCATTGCAGGGCTTTGTCAAACACCTATGGAAGTATTTAGAAAACTTGGTCACGCGGTCCAGATGGAATATTTAGTTTTTTATCGCTCCCGCATGGAAGTAACATCCTGTATATAGATAGTTCCGAGTAATGTTTCGCTTTTTGAGATTAAAGTGGTGGGCTGTTCAGATATTTCGTTGGCATATTGCCAGGTAAGCCAACCCGCGGCGATATTGACTCTATAGTCATTTCATTACGTATGCATGTTATTTAACTTACAGTTACAGGTCGTGGGTTCGATTCCAAAACGGGGGATAGAGTCCAAAGTTTTATTTTAACTAAGTTGATATTAAGGAGGGAAGTACTCTAAATCGGGCTAAACACGGTCCGGCATTTGACTTTGTTAGTATAGTTAATAGTTGAATTTTCAATAAATCTATATATGGTTAGCTTCTCTAAAATATGGAGAACAACTAGATTCATAGATATAATCTAAAAATACTATGATTATACCAGGAAATCATCAGAAATATCATGAAAAACTGGCGTCTCAATGCCGAATTTGAACAACTGTGACATTTCTATGAGCTTAGAAACAGCAAATGTTATATCGAAATCACCGTATAATTATGAAGAACATCGTAATCAACTCTGTTTTTCAATACTTTTTGTATACATTGAGATATATGCAAAAATATATGAAATCGGCTTGAAACAGCCCCATGCTAGAAAAGGACAGAGCGCGCATTCTGTCATTGGTTTGAAAGGGACAGTTGCCGCGAGCACATAGACCCTTAATAGTCATTTTGTGAGATTTTGTCCAGTTTGGTTACGACAATGCCGACTGAACTGAATCACGTGATTTTCTGCCGAGAAAAAAGTTTCCGTGCTAAGGAACTAAAAAAAAACTGTCCGAGTTCATTGGGTCGTTCGTCTAGCAAAAACTCGATAGAAGAAGTTAAAATTTCGGTGTATTGCATTTCAGAGGATGTTCTGACATTCTGTTACTTCAGCAATGTGCAATCATCAGAAATCCACAGATGAATAAAAATTTGTAGAAAACCCCAAGCTTTTGTAAGCCTTTGACACTCATTAGCACTTTTACAGCGAATTTAAAGAATTTCAGGAAATAACATACAGCAAAATAACTTCACTAGTACAAGGAACTGAAGAGGAAGCATTATAGTCACTTTAGAACAGCAGTTGTACTAACCTATTTAATTATTATTATTATTTATTACTTTAATTTATTTATTTTCATTAATATAATAATGTAAAACTATTTATTCTTATTAAAACAAAAGAATATTTATTTCCACAATACGTTTAAATATTATATACCTACTATAGAGAAATTGTAACACCATTATTTGTTTAAATATTACACAGTGCATAAATGTAATATATTAGATACCTGCATCTTAACCATAAATGTAATATATTAGATACCTGCATCTTAACCAGCTTATTTAGTTAAAATATTGATCTCTTAATTTAGTTAAACTTTCTGATCTCACATCATTACAATACTGTGATCCTATATAATAATAATATTAATAGAAATATATATATATACTATTTATTTAGGTACTATAATATATATTACACAGGTAATTGCCTGTAATTTTAAAATGTTTAAAATAAGTTTTATTTGTTTTTTATTTTTATTTTATTGGGTCTCGCGGAAGACCAGCGCTGTGAAGGTGTATTACTATATAGGTATGCACCTTCGCAGCATAAAGCTGAGCTAGACCTTTTTGTCGCCTTAGGTTAAGTTTTAAGTTTTAATAATTGTAAATTTTATGTTTAATTGCCTGGTGACAAATAAAGATTTTTCTATTCTATTCTTTCTATTCTATAAAAGACGCCCGGAGTTTGATTGCAAAAGAATTCTTTGAATTTCCCTACAAGTATATTTTTTGTTTTGTTTTTTGTACATTCGACACAGCATCTGGATATTGTTCTAGTTTACTGCGACTAATTTATGCAACGTTTTCATTTTGTTATTACTTTGAAATACGGGATTCTGGGCTCCTATTAGTAAGTAAGATAATCGACCTTTTTAGAATTTCATTGCATTTGAGTTGGCCAAGTCAAAACTTCGAGATCAAATTACTTTAAATTGATTATTGCAGAAGGATTGAGAATGGATTAACCATTCTTAAAAACATTACCTAATTTGATATTTTTAAAGCGAAAGTGAAAAAGGCTTATTTCAGCGAGAATGGTCCAGCGTAGTCTGCACCTAACCTTATGAAAAGGTTAGATAGAACTTTTAGTTTCATCTCAGTTGCTTAGTTGAAAAGGATACTTCCACTCGACGATGTTAATGCAGATCTTCCTCAATGGGTTCTTGAGCGTGAGGCAGAAGAGTGCTCGTTTTGGCCTCTCCTGGATGACTTTAGGGCCGCGTCGCGCCGGCTTTCTTGGTGCCGGCACTGGGATGAGCGGTCCGTCCGCCGGCGGGACCGCGCCGTCCGGCCCGGGCGAGGCCGGCGTGGCGGGCGGCGCGGCCACGCCGGTGTCTTCTGTGACGCTCATCTTGACCTGCAGAAAGAGAAAGGAGTTGTTATGGATAATGATATTGTTGCTGCGCCAAAGATTCAGGGTGTTAATTTAATTGCGTGCCATACCTTAGGTTGTGTTTCAGTAACGTTATTTATTATGATTCCAAGAGCTGCGCCTGGCTCTCGCGCTATAACCGAGCCCGCGCGAGTCCCTATCACTGGTCGACGCGACTCGCGCGTCGCGTCGCGCGGGATTGGTTATAGCGCGAGAGCTAGACGCAGCTCTGGGAATCTTTATAAATACCTACCGACATTTGTTTTTTTTTATATTTTCGGAGTTGTTTTTTTAAATATTTTTACATCCTGTATAGAAGGACCTCTGTGTTCGCACAGTGTAATTATTTTGAAATCAATTTGGTAAGGTGCTACAAAAATTACATGGTATAGTATATAAGTACCGTAGTTAGTTAGTAACTAGTTCTGTCTATTAGGTATTGTGTGTAGGATGCTCGCTCATGGTAATAAAAGTTCCCTCAAGGGACTGGCCGAAATACGATAAATAATTGCCACTTCCATTCTCCATAGTTATTTAGCTTTCGGTGGATTTCCTATGGGATGTCCAATACTTAACGTAGACTAACCTAACCTAGCTTTTTGATCAAGTCATACGTTTAACATAGGTAATACTCTAGTTTATATTTATGTTTACTTCGCTTTCCATACAGAGACATATATTATATATAAGAAAAAAATTCTCTGGGGGGGTAAAAGTTACGTAGTCAAGATTGTGCATATCTTGATATAAATAAGTAGATATTGCATTTAAATTCACCCTATCTAGCATTCATGACATGACATGACACCCAAAGTATGTAATTTTATGACACCGTTGTTACAAAATTCCGTAATTTTGCACATCATTAACGCGCCGACAAAGTTGTTTAGAATTTATTATTCGCTTAAATTCTTGGAGGAAGTACTTGGATCTCGAGGTAAACTCCGGCCGAATATCTTAAAGAATTACGCCAAGGTCGGATGTACAAAGCGTGTACAACATACAGGGACGTATTAAGTAAAAGCGCTCCCTAAGGCTGGAAACATAAGCGTCCGCTCAAAAAAGCGGATCGTCCGCAACTGATCGAAAATACAAGCAATTGTATGGAACGAAACATATGGAGCAGATCGTCTGCTCTGTCGCGGCGGCCAGATGTCAAAAGACAAAAGGTTTGTGGATTCGAAATTTTAACATCTGCCATGAAGCAAAGAAGAAGGAATTTACTAGTCCGGCGGATGAATATGTTTCGATAGAGCGGACGATCCGCTCGAAAAAGTGGAAGATTATGTTTCGACCCGAATTGGATGTTGGTCCACTTGGTGATTTTTGGTTGGTGGTGAACCACCTAGGTTTTAGTGAACGTAATATTCTGTCATTTCGGTGCTACAAATCTTAATAGCTAATCAAAATCCATACCTGTTAATTCCTATAAAGAAATGGACGGCAATAGTTTTAGTTCGATATACGTGTTGTAGCGAATCGCTACCATTACGTCTCTGCAGTTTAAATTATGATCAAATCCATAAAACTTTTACGCAAAATTATTAAATAAGTAGTTCTAAGAAAATTAGTGAGCAAAGAGATTAGGCCGTTTATAGGTTAGGGAATGCCATACGATAAATAAGTACGTCATGTTGGCCACTTAGATAAATGAACAGAAAGAACCCTCTTATGGATGAAGCATGTAGTTATTATTTGTATGCTGTTTTAATATGGCTAAACAGGCTTGAACTATTTAACTGTTATTTGTTTTAACTATGACCATGTACTTTGACCCTGTTTATAGCAAATAAATGATTTGTATTGTATTTGTATTGTATTGTATTGTAGCTTTTCATATTATTTTCACAGTCTTCGGGCTAAAATTATTAAAAAAAAATACTTAACAAAGCGCCCCCTGCTTGTTTCTGCCCCACTGCGCCCTACCCTAACTCCGCTCCTGAACTCTTACTAAACTCTCGCATGAGTACACTGGATTATGTTCCTTGATAGCCAGCCTATTTGTACATCAGTCCGTAATAAATGTCTATTTAAATATTCGCCTTTTGATTTATAGCAAAAGAATATGACGTGGGTGAAGCAAGTTTTTTACAAAGAGCTTCATAGAAATTAACTGGTAAGGTATGTCGATCGTAGCACAAATATTTAGTTTAGTAAAAAGAAAAATGCTAGGCATATTAAGGTACGAATAGGATCCCATTAACTTTAAAATATACCTTATATATATTGTCCTCTATTCCCAGTAGTTCAATGTTTGAACAGTGATAATTTTCAGTGCCAGTAGTTCAGTGGACATTTTTAAACAGAGTTGGGAGATTTTAAGACGAACTATAATATTTTTAAACATGTTTTTTAGAAAATTCCTTTGACACGCAAATATAGACTTTAAGGTAATAAACCTATTTCCACTCTGTATATACATCTTAACTCTAATGATGACGATTTGCTCCAAATTCGGCACCGGATGTAATGGGCGCATAAACTTCCGGTGCGCAGTAAAATAGAGCCGGAAAATTCCGTAAACACCAAACCAACCACTCATGACATAACATTGTTATACAGGGTGTAAAAAAAAGTACTGCGTTCCATTAAACCACAACATGTTCCACTGATAATACCAAATAACTTTCCCAAAGTAGAACATTTTAGCTCGAAATAAAATTTTGCCTTGTCCATACAAAACTGCAGATCCCGGAGAGCATTTTTGTATGGAAAAGGCAAAAATTTTTTTCGAGCTAAAATTTTTCTAATTTGGGAAAGTTGTTTGGTATCATCAGTAGAACATGTGGTTTAAAGGAACGTAGTACTTTTTTTTACACCCTGTATAGTAAAACATTTATGTAGGCACGTCTTTATCTCTTACAGGGTATGCAGAGAGTAAAACGCACATTAAAAAGCGTTTTCGCCACTAACGACAAAAACTAATCGCAATTTCAATGTAGACAAATTTTCAGCTCACCACCGCCTAAATTGATAAGCAGCTGGAATATTCTATGTTTTTTCATTGCTCTCAGCCCAGCATATACCTATAAATAACCGATATAAATACTATCAAACGAAGAAAGCACAGCAACGTGTAAAATATACTATTTATTTACCGATGACAGCGGAAAATTGATCTCCAGTGTTTTGTATAAAATCGTAAATGAACCATTTACTGCTAAAACAGTTACGGCTGGAAGGATTATGAGAATTACAAACATTCCGCACTTCTTGGAATTTCAGTACATAATTTATTATGTTATTCTTAATGTTTGAGATATACTACGCGGGATCAAGGTTTGTCGTAAATTATTTTCACAGACCTATTTTAGACTAGATCACGCAACCTATTCAAATTGTATGAAAGCAAGCATGAAATTTGTATTGAAAGGAATACATATAACTCAGCTGCTAATAGGCCTCTGACATAGCTTAAGATGTTTATGTGCATCTAATTTCGTTATTTTTACAACTCATTAATGCACAATTAAAGATTCCAGCGATTGACACGTATTTATGTACATATAACAGCAACGACCTAAGGCTGGGGCCCGTTCGAAGGCATTTCTCTAAATACCGTTAGATTGACTTTGGCATCTGTCCGAAAAAAAATCTCCCTATTATTGACCTTTTTAATACGAGAGGATTTTGCCATTAGTAAGTCTATCTATATCTAGCTTGGCTTAGTGAACACCGCCAACGCGGGCCCCTGACTAAGAAACAAATCTGATTTTAGCCAGATTCAAATCTCCGATGATGGTAGTTTTTTGTACACACAAAGTAATTTACTTGTGATATCTACTATAATCTAGGTCTGTGGTTACTACAATGTTCGCCGAATTTGCTCTCATTAAAGTGTGTACCTTGTTTGTTTACATTAATTAATTATTTCACGCTCTTTACCGCTATTATGGAGGTGTAATAGTGATTTATTACCGAAAACAACGCGTATTAGAAATGTGGCTTTTGGAAAAAGTCTGTTTCCACCAACACTAGTAACGAATAATATATTATACATACATACATATAATCACGCCTTTATTCCTAGTGGGGTAGGCAGAGCGTAAACGTCCTAAACTAAACAAAGGTCGTTCCGCCACGTCTGACAAATTTTGAGGGTTATTCCAGACGGATCTGTATATTGCTATAGTGACGGGTTGTCAGCCCATCGCCTAAATTACAATACTGAAACCCTCGGATCCCTTAGCCGATTTTTACAGCATGCCCGCGGGAGGAGATGCAGCTGGCACATTCTATGTTTTTCTATCACTCCCAGTCCAGCATGGAAGTATATCACTCCCAGTCCAGCATGGAAGTAATATATTATCCTAGAAGTAAAATGAAAAGTAGGTACTTTTTACTGCGAAAAATATCTAAATAAAAGTCATTGAGCTTTACTGTTATTTAATGAGCCATTGGTGAAATAGTATGCCTGGGAAGGGAAGCAGCTGGTACATTCTATGTACTTGTTATCGCACCGGCAAGGAAGTGTGTTAAAGAGAGGTTGAAGAGCTCTATCAATCATTTTTGTACGTAAAGAGGTGAAGATGATATATCATCCCTAAGAAGATTAGCCGTATGTTGCTGAGTCACCCTTAGTAAGTAAATTGATATACGCAGTTTATTTGGGGCTCTAGATCGACAATTGGGTACTTGACTGGGTAGCTTAAAAAATTCAAAACGTTTATAAAACTGATGGCTAAAAATATTGTGGATTTCATTCATCATTTAAAAAAAATTGCACATTTCGATTTTAACAATCGAATTAAAAGTATATAAGTTATTGATTTGATTAGTCAATATTTACTAAAATGTGACGTCATAATTTACTATTTTCATACAAAAAAGCGTTTTTGACATTTCATAAAAAGTTGCTGATTTGACTAGTTGGAAAGTAGCCAAGTATTACCTAATGGGTTCGTGGCGACGCTTTTCTTCACCTTAACTACAACAATTGTTTTTTATTTATATAATTGAATCTAATTAAAATAAATAAGGCCTCCGTGGTCTAGTGGTCTGAGCCCTAGGCTCCCGATCCGGAGGTCCTGGGATCGATTCCCAGGGGGGAACGCAAAGTTGATATTTGTTAATTTATCACTTTGTGAGATTTTCCCCAGTTAGGGCATTGTAGGCTGAATTACCTGATTGTCCGAAAAGAAAAAGGATTCCGTGCTTTGGAGGGCACTTTAAGTCATCGGTCTCGGTCGCTGTCTTTGATAGTGATACACAAATCAGAGGCCATTAGCTGTGTTGTTAGGTGGTTTTAAAACTCTGACACCTGGGTTCACCGAGTTGATCGACTCGATACCTACATGACAGAAGAAGAAGACCAAAGACCGAACGGTGAAGAATCAAAAATAAATATATATTTTTTTTTTACTTTCCATACCTTTTACCTACCTATCCAACGTCCCAATCCGCTGCCTAAGCAAGTAAAAACCCTCGGAAATAAATATCTCAGTACCTGTTACACTCATCTTCCTAGCCTTTTTCCCGTCCTCTCGGGGTCGGCTACCTAATCTAGGGAATTGAACAAGGGTACTGGTTTTTGCACAGAGCGACTGCCATCTGACCTCCGCAACCCAGAAGGGAAACCAGACCCAATCTTAGATTAGGTTATACACAACCTTTGAATTTCTTCGTAGGTGTGTGCAGGTTTCCTCATGATGTTTTCCTTCTCCGTAAAGGCGCCATATGAAATTCGAAAACCGAAAAACACATGTGCCTCTTACACTAGCTTTATTTATTTGTTCCCGTCCACATGAGATTTAGTTGTCAATTAACTTCCGCAGGAAACGAGAACAGAAAGAGAACGAAAGAGAATCTCTGATTTGTTTCCGCGACCCATGACCTAGTTCAGTCAATTTAGGCGTCTATATTGAAATAGTGGGTAGTGGGTGACTTTTTATTTTGTAGCTTCCGGTGAAATACAGTTTATTGGTGTGGTGCTTTTCGTAAAAAAAAAACATACTACACATATTAAATCACTTATTTCATATAGGATAGGTAGAGCGTCAACGGTTTAATAAAAACTGTTTTTGCCGCGTCTGTCAAATTTTTTGTGGAGTATAATGGTAATGGTATTTCAGTGAAAACATTGTACCTACCTACCTAGTCGATGAATCAGTAGGTAAGTACTAAATGTTGGCATCCCTATTTAAATAGGTACCTACTGGATAAGAGCGATGGCTACCTAGCTGGGAAACACGTGTTTTCTCCGAATGAACGATTAACATAAATATTATGAAAGCCATAATCCGTGTTGGAACGAATTCATTTCAAATGCGATTTATATTTTATCTGGATGTTTATTTGACTGTCCAATTTTGTAGTAGTTAGTGATTATTGAGTAGTAAGATTGATTTCAGTAACAAAAGAAAAAAGTTGATCGGGAGGTCAATATGGCCATCATGGAATTGAACAACTTTGAACAACTTTATAAATAACAAATTAAAAATAAATACTGAATTGAATTGATTACTGAAAAAAATATCTTTTTAATGGGTACTTATGATTATTTTTGTATTATTTTGCATTTTGCCCACATTTCACCCGAAAAAATAGCGATTTTAGAAACTTTTGCCTTGTTCAACTGTTTTTCAAAGCATCAAAGCTAGCTTCGTAAACGCCGAAGTTTACCTCTGAGTGACAGCCGCGAAAAGGCGGGAAAAGCAATATGGCGCGATGAAACAAACTGTCGACGAGTCCATCCAACGAGGCGAACGAGGCGGACGTTGAGTTGTTAATAGAACCACAGATTGTACATACCTACAGAACCAACATCGTCGCTATCCTAGGTAGAAAGGGCTGATCGACAGTTGCTAAATACAGATGTGAAATTGGTAAGTTTAAATTGTGCGTGAATATTACAGGGTTAGTAGAGCCCTCAGAGATTAAACCGTCATTTTTTCCGCAGACACGACATGGATACACTCTTCTTCTTTCTTGAAGGCCTCTGAGATTGTTGACCACATCAGAGACGAGACAGCGATCGAGATCGACAGCCTAAAGTGTCTTCTAAAGACTCTTCTGGAGCTAAGATCAGTCTTTTAGCCTAAATTATCCATACCTGACTGAGAAACGATAATTTTTAACTCTGTGTAAACGCTATTGGAATTGAACCCACGATCAACGATCCAGCCCAAAGCTCAGACGACCTTACTACCAAGCCTCTTACCATGAAAAGGGTAAGACAGGCCAACACAAACCCGACTATTAACATTTTATCATGAACCAGGAACGAGCCATAAAATCAGGGTGCAAGAGTAATAAATCCGCGTCTCATAAAAATTGCAAAGCGTGAAGTGAACCTCAGAATAATAATAATATGGCCTGAACTGACTGTTTAGGGTTGCCTGCTCGCAAAACTGAAAAATTCAGCCAAATTCTAGGTACTACTTTTTTTTTACTTTATTGACCAAGACAGTTATAAAAAATTGACTTAAATTAATCTATCCTACTTAAACCTAATTGGTTACTTCAGGATTACTCGATGACCATAACATAACGGTAGGTACGTCTTAAGAAAAGAGGACAAGCTAGTGGATTTCTTGAGCACACTCACCAAAGTACAATCAATAGAAAACAGACCAAGGAGGCAAACTTGTGCTTGTCAAGCAATGTACTATTTTTAAGAATCTTTTATATTTCTTGGTGATTCAGGATGCTGGCAACTCCACTGAGTGCACGCAAAAAATGTGATTATCTCTACACATGGCGAATATTTCGCGCGCGCGCCTGAACTGGACGGCAAGGAATGCCACTAGAATGCCACACATTATGCGCATAAGAGAAGATCGTTTATTTGGTACTGCTGTTTGCAGTTTCACTCTGAAACACTGTGTGCGGTCTTGTGGTTTGGGCCTCTTGATCCATTGGTCATGATGTAGATTCCCAGGAGGACAGGAAGCTCCGAATTCAGAAGGCACATCTGACAGAAGCGCAGCTGATTGTCTGTCACTATCGCACGCATCACATAATAAAACATATGAGAGGCTCACTCTCAAGGCAGCTTTTAGTTCTGAATAGTATGAGCATGAAAGATTTTTTTAAGAAGTGCTTTTATTACCACTAATTTGGCAGTTTTTGGAGTAGATACTGTGGTTGTGCTAGAATACTTCCCAGCACGACCATTGACACACGTCATACTTAACCGCGCAGAGGTTTATTGCCCACATAAATATCTAAAGATGTGTGCTACCATTGCATCCGGTTATTTAAAACTGACATATTAATCTCCTAGTAACGGACACCGACAGATGAATCCCATCTCGTATCAGTAATAAAACTGAAACAACTTTGTTTAGAGACTCATTTTAGAATTTAGTGGCTATTTTTGTAAGTATATAAAATTCAAGTAAGATCATCATCAATCGAGTCTTTCGTCAATTCGAAAAAAAACAGACCAAGAAGAGGTTAATCACGGCGGTTTCATGTTGAAAGTTAATATCTTCGCTTCGTGAGATTGTTTCAGTTTGAATAGGACAATTGACTCGCCATATGTCTGACGACAAGGATGGTTTTGTGCTTCGAAAGGTACGTTGAGCCGTTGTTTCAATCCTTGTTTGTGATAGTGGTCGTTGTTATATGAGTCAAATCAGAGGCATTTTAGCCGTTTTAGATAAGTACTTACAGTCAGCAAGGGCAGGCCCGCTCGAAACGCATGAGATTATTTCAGGAAATCGTTTATGGATTTCCATGAAATTTCGTATTTATCGCATCGAATGGATTGGTACATTGGATTGTTTTGGCGAAAGAAGAATTGTAAAACATCACAATAAGAAGAGTCAGTCAGAATCAAAATGTCTTAAGAGTAGAGGATTATCTTAACTAATTTGTGTGGCGTGACGTGTTGTGTGGTCTCAGATTGACTGCTAAACATAAACCAGTCAATGCTCATTTTACTGAACACATCAATTTACTAATTAAATAAATCACAACACATGTCTGGGTTTACGAGATTGTACTTACTAAACAGATGTTCCGAGGCTAGTGTTGTTAATCGATTATCGATAACTAAACAGAATGTGGAGGATGAGAGTGACGCAAGGAACGAGAGAGACATGAGGAAAAAACCGACGAAAGGGACGCGAGGGACGTGAGAGACGTGAATGATCTGAAAAATCAGAGACATGAGAAAATAAGGGACAAGAAGTAGAGATTGAAACTGGATTTTAAAGTTTGTTTGTATGTAGAACTATATGTAAATAGTCTGTCCTGTGCCTGATTTATCTCTGGTCGTGTCAGTCAATCTGTCCCATCAGAATCAAAGATTGAAGGAATAGAGAGTGCACTTGTGTGTTGCGCAAACACTTTTGCATTAAAAACTAGTCCCCCGCAGTTGGCCGATCTCTGGGAGATTGGTCGCCATCACCGAAAATCAGTTGGGTTGGGGGGATTATGTGTAAGTTTGGCAACACTAACTATTTCCCATTTTACAACATAGTTTGACTAAACCATGAGTAAACACTACCACATGTTTCAGTCACCACTGAACAAGCTTTGCAATATATCATGCCGGATTTCCCTCACACTCATATATTATTTATGCAGATGATTCAATCGTACATTTCGTGTGCGTTGAGCTTTGTAAATCTGAGCAATTTGTGGTAACAATGTAGCGATTATGAATAGTGTGTAAAATATATACAGGGTATTAATTTAATTGCGTGCTATAGCTTAGAGGGTGTTTCAGTAACGTAAAAGGAGCCTGGAAAAATATTTAAAAAAATCGTACTAAAAAAAAGAGGTATTTTTAATGATTCCCAGAGCTGCGTCTAGCTCTCGCGCTATAAACAATCCCGAGCGACGTGCGAGTCGCGTCGACCAGTGATAGCGACGCGCGCGGGCTCAGTTATAGCGCGAGAGCCACACGCAGCTCTTGGAATCACCCTGAATACACCCTGTATTTAATACGGGCTAAAGATAAAGAGTAGGTATAAGAGCAATGAGGTGTAAGACTCAACTTCAAAGCTTGATTGTTTACACAATTAAATTCTTTCAAAGCGTCTTGGCGAGTGCTTTGATCCCTTCCAATTGGGGATCCGTCGAGGATGCCCCTTCTACCTTATTACTTTGCATGATAGTGCTATCGATTCGTTGAGGGCACGACTTAACTAAATCTTGACTAAAATTTGTGCCGTCCCTTTCGCTTCTGTTATGATAGAAAATGACAGATATGGACTTTTTGCAACTCGAATTGCTACCAGTGAAGCTCTACTATGATTTTTTTTTATATCTACAGTTATTTTATAGTAAACAAAAGATTGTTTAGTTGTTGTTCAAGGACAGCTGCTGGTTATTTCGCCGAAGCCTAGTTTATATATTCCTAGCCTACTTTTATATATTCTGTGTCGAAGCACGAAATCTTTTTGCTTAGTAGAAAATAAACAAGTTATTAATTCTGCATTTTTCCAATCCAACATGGGAAAATCTTATAAACTGACAAACATCAGCCAACGACCTCCGTATTGTCGCCCAAGGCACCCAATGCTCAGACCAAAAGACCACATACATACATATAATCACGCCTTTATCCCTAATAGGGTAGGCAGAGCGTAAACGTCCTACACAAAGGTCGTTCCGTCACGTCTGACAAATTTTGAGGGTTATTCTAGATGGATATCTATATATTGCTATAGTGACAGGTTGTCAGTGTCAGCCCATCTCCTAAATTTTGTTATTCAGTATTGTTACTGAAATCCCTTAGCTGATTTTTCAGCATACCCGGGAGGAGATGCAGCTGGCACATTCTATGTTTTTCTATCACTCCCAGTCCAGCATGGAAGAAACCACTAGACCGCGAAGGCAGTTAACTATGTACTTACGAACAAAACAAAAGCTTTACGAACAAGACTGTAAGCTGTCGTCACTTCTAGAAATCCTCAACGGCGCGGAACAAACTGAGGCAGTGGAAAATTAACGAAGCGGAAAAGATAACACAATATGGAAGCACAGAGACAATCCCGACTCTCTCGTGTGAACAAACCTTGATGAAAGTTGATGTTTCTCCCCTCCGTATCATAGTGGTCTGAGCCATGTGCTCCCGATCTGGAGGCTCTGAGTTCGATTTCGTATTAATATTCAAGATTGACGACCCTAATAGCATTCTCCGTGCATGGAATCCTAGGCCCGTATTTATAATCAGCTCTCAAGAGTGATAGCGAGTTTGAGTTCGTATCAGAAATGTCATTTTAATACAAAACAATCTGTCAAATCCATACTTGATATTGCTCTCAATCTTGAGAACGCTTTATAAATACGAGCCTTAGTATGGGAACGGGAATCTCATGCGGTTGTGTCAATTTTTGTCACACATGAATTTAGTATCATGGCTAGATTCTTTTCTCTTGATAGAACTATCCATGACTTCCTGGACTAGGAGTCCCTATCTCGTACATATAGGTATATATCGTCCCTACAATTAATTTGTTCCCAATAGTTGCTTGTGCTTTGATCCCTCGAAATTGGGCATTTTGGTTTAGTGAGAATGCTCTTTGGCCTAATGAATTCCGCAGATAATGTAACCGCAGCGGTTTAGTGGTTTCAACCTCGGCCATGGGTAAATAGCCTACCCTCTGGGCTATTGGACTATGGCCAATCTTGTCTTTGTAGATAGTTTTTAGATTTTTTTTAATAAATCTTTTAAAGGTGGGTTTGATTTAAATAATACAAATTAAAAATAATAATAGTTATTACTCGGTAACATATACGGGGTGTAAGGGACAGCTTCCCGCAAACTGATAGGGGTTGCTCAGTCAACGAAACTGAACAACTATTTTGAAAAATAATAATAATTTTTGCCATACAAAATCTATTCGAGGTGGTCATTTTGTATGGGAAAGTCAAAATTTCTTTTTATCCCCTGAAATAATTTCCTGGTGGAAGTTGTTTAGTTTCGTTGACTGAGCAACCCCCACCAGTTTCTGGTACGCTGTCCCATACACCCTGTTTAGATCAAAGTAAACTATACCAACTTACCTAGAAAGGTGTGTATAAGGTGTGTTTCCACCTGCCAGGTCCATACGATCACGTCTCACGAGCTCCACCCAGCATCTCACTTCACTGCACACACACACTTACACTTAGAGAGGAAGATAAATTTAAAATTGGAAGAGGCTATCTATGGTTCTGTCTTGTAAATTTGGGGGTATTTTGATTATTGTACACGTCGCAGCTATTTCCTGATGTATGTTGGTCCCCTGTGGAAAAAAAATAAGATTTATTAAAACATGTAAATATAGAGACCAAAAATTTTCGCAGGAGGGATTCGTACCCACGACCTTCGGCGTACCGTGCCGCTGCACTACCGCGCATTCGATTGATCCGTCGCAAATTCTTGGCTACATCGAAACGTTTTATGAAGGATTTATTAATCGAATATTTAGAAATTACTTGCATGCTGGACTGGGAGTGATAGAAAAACATAGAATTTGCCAGCTGCATCTCCTCCCGGGCAAGCTGTAAAAACTAGCTAAGGTATTCGAGGGTTTCAGTGTATTGCAATTTAGGCGATGGGCTGACAACCCCGTCTTTATGACAATATAACATAATAACCCTCAAAACTTGTCAGATGTGATGGAACGACCTTTGTTAAGGTCGTTTTCGCTCTGCCTACCCCATTAGGGAAAAAGGCGTGATTTTATGTATGTATTTCCTGTTGTGTCTTGTTCTTGAAATGTTTCTGTGTGCAATACAATAAATCTTATTCAACGTATTGCTTCGAAGAAAATATTTTTTTCACAAAAGAGAGAGACAGATAAGTTCCTCCTAAACGGGTTCCTCGTATTAAATTTACCCATTTCGCACCTGGTGCTTCAAAAATGACAAAAAGGGCTTGTAATGCAAAATAACAATTTCCATATAAAAAAAATTCTCCACTTTCGTACATTCGTTGGAAATGTAGGTATTTAAGAAAAAACGATGATATAAAAAAACGTTTGATTATGATATCGAATCCCCGACTCTCAGCACAGCAGACAAGGTAATTACCTGTGAGCCATTAGACCAATTTTGCGTGATTTTACAGGGCACAACCAGGGCAAGGTTTGGGCGGGGCAGAATGAGCCGGGTCGCTGAGGCGAGAGATATGGCTCGTTGCCTCCGACAGAGTCTGCTCTGTCATCCTCAAATCAATGCTAATGTTTTAAACGATGGTGGGTTACGCTCCGTAGCAAATCGCTACGACGACGTAGAGCCTCTCGTAGCAGGGTTACCCACAGATGTATTATCTCACGCACGATTGTAGTAGACGCATATCCCTGGAATTTGCTATACGGGGTGTAAGGCTCGCATTTATAAAGCGATATCAAGATTGAGAGCAATATTAAGTATGGATTTGACAGGTCGTTTTGTACTGAATTGACATTTCTGATACGAACTCAAACTCGCTGTCACACTTGAGAGCTGATTATCAATACGGGCCCAAAAGAACTGATAGGGGTTGCTCAGTAATTTAAATGGGACAACGTTCGGAAAGAAATAACTTAGTTTGTGAGAAGCTGTCCCTAACACCCCGTATAACGTTGTTTGAAACTTAAAATCAGCTGGAAGCTGTGCTTATGTTCGTTTCATACTCTGCTTTTATTTTTTGTGTAATGCATTGTACTGTAATACTTGATTATGAAATAAATGATTTGTCTGAACTACACTTGACTGAAAAGGTGTAACATTTTTGACAAATGAATACATGATTCAACATTTACAACCGTCTCTTTGACCGTCTATGAATTGTTAATTGTCTCTATAGAGGCCTATAGGCACCTATAGGCTTCTTTGACGTAGATGCGGGTGGAAGGGGCATTTAATGACTGCCCCTCCCTTTTCATGTTAATCGATGCCTAGATTACAATTCTGTGCCTCCAGTGTAAAGGGGTTAAACTCGAGTTTGGCCCAATTGTGGATTTTTTAACCACTGTATTTCTTTTTTTCGTAGCTCTACAACTTGTTTTGACTTTTAATTTGACACGACTAATAGTTTTGGAGATATCGTTTGTGAAAAAGGATCAATGTTATCAAATTGTTATAATAATTTTGTTCAAAAAGGTTTATATTGACTTTAACATTTAAAGTATGTCACTCCTCAATAATGATTTTGTGAATAATGGTTAAACTCGAGTTTTACAATGGACTTTTGCACATGGTGATTGGTGTAAATAAATAAAACTGTACTTTAATCGTTTTGCACAAACAAAAATATACTGTGAAAAGTGGATAATGTGGACTTTGATCACTTTTCACAATATTTATCCTACACAATAATTCGTGTAAAAAGGTGAAACTAAACTTAAATCGCTATTAATGTCAAGTTAAATCGTTTTTCACGTTATATGTTCGTTCGTTTTTTTAAAGTCAAAGTACACTTTGTTCTGTATACACAAATTATTACAATAATAATTTTGTGGTAAGCGATGAAAGTGCACAGGACGTGCGGGGGTGAGGTATTTGCGGGGTGCGGCGCACTAACCAAGTCGAGCTGAAAGAGCGAGAGGAAAAGGTTGCGCGCTATCGCTTTGACGCCGTCCGTCAATTTACGTATTTATGTTGAGTTTAATCGTTTTGCACAAAATTAATTTAAATTATCATTTTGTATTTTCTATAATAAATTAGGGTTTAACTCCGAATGTTGAAATCATCAATACTATGGTAAGTGTAAAAATAAGTATTTATTAGTAATTTGTCAATCTTTCGATAATGATATTGTTCTGTGTATGTTCATGTGTACAATAAACTGTTAAATAAATAAATAAATAAATAAGTTAATATTGATTTTTATTTATCTTTATTTTTTATAGAGGAAGATCAGCAACCTGCAATCAGTTTGCCGGAAGCTGTGTTTTACAACAGTATACTGGGTGTATACAAACGTGAATCTTTAGATTGTATATCCATAATTGACGCTTGCTGATATCGTCCGAAAAAATAAATACTTGGTTTCCTTGTTTCCATATCTTGGCCCAAGAGAGAGACCCAAGAATTTTAATTTTATCCTGGACTAAAATCTAATCCTGAAGTGGCATCTTTTGATCCAGACTTCGAAGATGATGTAAAAGAGCTCGAGGATCTTTAGCTTTTTTTGTGAAATTTGTATAGTTTGTCATTTTTTGTTATTTTGTCATACTTTTTATTCATTTCTTTATGTCAATTTGATATAATTTCACGCCTTTTATTCGTTTCTTTGTTCTAGTAACAACGTATTCCAAAATTATTGTCTTTTATTTCACTTAGTCCTAAAGTTTTTAATCAAAACTCTACAGTTACTAAGATTTTTTCTTTTTACACCAAGTTTTTTAACTTTTACTATTATTTTGTAGGAAAAAATCTGAGTTTAACCGTTATGCACATTGTTGATTCTTGTGAAAAGCGATAAAAAAAATGTTTAAACCTCAATATCTTTTCACTATTCCCACACTTCAAGTTCATGTTAGAGTCAGTTTATAGCCCTTTCCTTGTTGATGATGCTAAAGGTTTAAGTTTATAAAATATTTAGATCACTAACGGATAAAATTTACTTTTAAGTGTTTTTTTTCTCTCCTGAACATTTACTGTTTTTGAGTTTAACCCCTTTACACTGGAGGCACAGAATTAATCCTCGACTGCCCCTGTAGTGTAGCAGTATGAGTCTTGGGATCACCATCCGGAGGTTGTGGATTCAATTACTATACGAAGACTTTGTATGTTTTATCTATAAGAAAGCTTAAAGCGTAAGTTGAAGCCTTTTACCGTTCATGATACTTATCATACTATTAAGAAAGCACCTGCAGAGTGCTAACTAAACTTACTTATAACAAGTTTAAACTAAAACAAAACCGTGAACCCACGATTTCCGAAACAGAGCTCATGGCTTGCTTAGACGATCAGATCTTAGATACAGTCAAGTGCCAACTAGATGGCACGAACTATTTTAGTCATCCGCTGACGTGCTAAAATATCGGAGACTTTCTAATTGGCTCGGATAGTAATGCAGTGCGTAACCTATATAGATTTAGGCACACGTCTAGTGCGTCTAGTACCAAGACAAACATTTCAGTTCTGTCAACGAGCTAGCCAGAAATAGACAGGAAATGAAGAGATAGAGAAATAAATCTACTTAAGAGGTTTATTTATATTTGCGATAAGTTTTCCCTTAACTCTATTTACACTAGGTCAGAATTTACCAAAACAGGGAGCGGGGCGATGGGGAACCTTGGGGATGTGAGGGATATGAGGGATGCGGGGGACGTAAGGGACGCAAGAAACAAGTGGGTCGAGTCGAGAAAGACGCAAAGGACGAGAGAGAAGATGGACGCGAGGGACGCAAAGGAACTGTCGAGAGGGATGCGAGAGACGAGAGAAGCGCCAACTTTAAGGCTGCCTCGAACATCGAAACGGTAGTTACGCATAAATTTTCAATGTCAATGTGCGTCGTCAGCGCCATTATGTTTTAAGTACTTATATAAGTTTTTCTATATTGTTATGTTAATTTTAAGTACTTAAAAAAGATATTAGCAAAAATCCAAAGCCCCTGCTGACGATAAATATGACAGACAGTCTAAGTGGCGAGCGCTCAACGTTGGTTTAGGTTATTCGAGAGGAGCTTGAGAATTCGCTGATAGATGTGAAAATGACAGCATTTTCACAACCTCTGGGCGCGAATAGTCCAGTGAGTGAAGGTTTAGAGTTTGCATCAATAATGAATAATACTAAAACTTTTGCATTGTCTTCAATACATCTGCGGCAGAGTTACTTCTAATACCCAATATGGCTGAGCACCATATTATCGACATACTTGACCATCATTCAGCGTACCGAACAAATCCGCGTAAAATCGACTATTTGGTCAGCCGAATTGGTGTGTCATATACGATACGATCAAAAGTTTGGCCATCGAACATTACCCAGGTGTGTTGTTACGCTTAACTTCTGAGTTATTTTGTTTTGTAACAAACTGTAATGGCCATACTCAGAAACAAAACCTGCAAGTAGGGTTTAAATCATGAAAAAATGGCCATCCTAAGATCAAACACATACTTTCGGAGAAAAAAAGTATATTCTTGCACTTTAGCGCACACACACACACACACGCACACTTCATCTCAACATATTTCATCTGACATACTTTCAAAGACATCGAAATTCACGAAGTCGGCCAATTAGGACACCACCTGAATTTATAAAAAAAATCGTTTGTTACTTAAATTCCTACAAGCTATTCTATATAGTTATAGTTTTACCTAAATTCACTGGACTATTAGCGAATGTCGAGCCGCTGCGCTGGGAGCCGACAGGTGTTGGAAGCTGCGAAGATTCCATTTAGGTAGAGGGTGTTGAGTTTCAGCATTAAGGACAGGTACTTATATATAAAAATCATAGAATATTCCAGCTGCTATTCTTCCCGGGCATCGGTAGCAACAATTATTAGATGTATAACTTTTGAAAATACTCGGAACATACGTTTTATTCTTTGTTTTACACGCAAATATACAAAATAAGACTCATACTCCTAACAGACAGAATCTAATTAATCGGTGACTACCTAATAATATTTATTTTTTTCGCTAAATTCCAATGAACAAAACAATTTTCTTTGGAAAAGCTTTTTTCCACTGAATTCCAGTGATTTCAGTGAACAAAACATTAATTATTTCTTTGAAACGCTGTATCATGTCCTTAATGCAGCTGCTTTTAAAGATATTTCTGAATACATTCCCCCATTGTATTGATAAAAATGCGTTTTATTAACTGAACTTTTCTGTATTCAGTAACTGCTTCTGTGGTATTGTGGTCTGAGCTTTGAGATGTTGATTCAGGGGGGAATCACTACTCGGATGTACAAAAGTTGATAGTTAGTAGGAAAATTAGCATCGCAACAGTGACGGGTTGTCAGCCTGCCCGCGAACATTCTTGAATGTTTTTATCACTCCCTGTCCAGCATGAAAGTTTCTATGTGCCAGTCACTAGGTATGATGACGTCACGCTTGGAATCTAAATGACTGTACAGTTCTGCCGCCGCGCTAAATATGATCGCATAAACAAACTTATTTTGCAAATAGATCCATCGATCGGTCGTTTGAGTTATAATTAGTAGAATTGTGATCGGTAAACATTCGAGAATAATTTACTGTGACATAGAATGTGCCAGCTGCATCTCCTCCCGGGCATGCTGTAAAAACCAGCTAAGGGATTCGAGGGTTTCAATATATTGTAATTTAGGCGATCGGCTGACAACCTGTCACTACAGCAATATATAGATCTATCTTAAACAACCCTCAAAAATTGTCAAACGTTTGGGTCGTTGACGCTCTGCCTACCCCATTAAGGATAAAGGCGTGATTTATGTATGTATGTATGTATTCGTCTGTTATCGTGACTAAAAACCTTTTTGTGTAAAGACCGCTATCTATCAAAGACAGAGATAGGTACCGACGGCATAACATGTCCTCCGAAGCACGGAATCTTTGTTCTTCCAGAAAATAAGGTGATTCAGCCTGCAATTTCCTAACTAAACTGATAATTAATACGGTGATAAATTGACAAATATTAACTTTGTGCTAACATCACTGAACTACGGAGGCAGTTTACAGGTCTACACTACCAATAATGTAGTTATAGACAAAAAATATGGCCAAACATATGCAAGCACTAATTACCTACTAGAAGAAGCGAGCGTGACCTATATACACGACAAGAATAGTACTGCATCCAATCGTTGACATCTATTCAAGCATCTATCTATTATTGTTGTGCATTGCATGCATTGCCGTGTGGTGCCGGGTTAGAATAGCATCACCCCATAACTTTCTATGGGTGTCGTAAAATGCGACTAAGGGAATGACACCATTAATTATATCAGTAAAAATAACTTCACAAATAAGAACCGATTTACAAAGCGTCCCCCGAGCCTTAACAAAGGAGGTGAAAGCCTCCGCAAATATTTGTTAAGGCTCTACTTCCTGAGTAAATTTGTGCAGGACAGTACAATAACCCACTGGAGTCGATGAAGGGTTCTTATTCTCACCCTGAATTAGTTTGATTTCGGCACTCGAATTGTCAAACCGGTTGACGAATTTTTCCTTCAGCCACGGAAGGTCCATTTACCGAAATGTCCACTAGGGGCATTTAGTCCTTAGGGTATCAAAGATTGTGGTTGCTTAGCTTACGAAACTAAACTACTTTTACAGGGAAATTCTTTCAGGAATAAAAAATATATGAATTTCTTACTGTCTGATCAAGGCGGTTCTAAAAGAATTTCCTTATAAGAGTTGTTCAGTTTCGTTGATTGAACAACCCCGAAGAAGAAGAAGCGCGAAGCTGCGTCCCTTAACCCTATAATGTTAAGTTATTAAAACAAGCTGTAGAAGGTTATAGACTTAGGCCCGTATTTATAATCAGCTCTCAAGAGTGACAGCGAGTTTAAGTTCGTATCAAGAATGTCATTTCAGTACAAAATGGCCTGTCAAACCCATACTTCTGTTAACCCATAATTATTATTATTATTATTATTTGTGACAATGCAATAAATAAATAAATACTAAATACTAAATACTTAAAATTGCTCTCAATCTTGAGATCGCTTCATAAATACGGGCCTTAATTCATATTTCCAACTTGAAGGGCACAGAGATCGTTCGTATTGTTTATGGTTTTATGACGCCATAAACTTCCAAATACACTCAGCATCTCTATTAAATACAAATTAATGATAAATAATCAAGATGGCCGCCAAGACGATAGAAGTGCTATACAGAGTCCAACGGTTCTCTAAAATATAGACTTTTCAACCGATTTCAGTAGCGGCCGATTCTGTGTAGGATTTGATTTTGGTGGCAGTTTGCAAAAAAAGTAGTCTCTCTAAGCCTTATGCGACCGAATTGACACGGACAAAAAAAATAGGCCAGTGGTCAAAATACCTTTTGGTCCTAAACGTCAATAATAAATAAAACATACAACCGAATTGAGAACCTCCTCCTTTGTTTTGGAGTCGTTTAAAAAGGGTAATCCAACCAATCCTATGACAGGCTGTAAGTTCAAGAACAATTCCTTCTGACATTTGTTCCTTCTGAAATAGTTAATACTTAGATCATCCATCTCTTTTCAAAAGTGGCGAGGACCTTTTATAAGTCTATTGTTGTTCTACCTACATCGCAAGGGATAAAGGTGTAACTATAATGTCTAGCATCACAAAATAGTTTCTTGGCATTACACCATATACAGGGTGTAACAGAAAGGGTATATGCATCGATAAATGTGTGAATCTACCCATGAAACTGAACAACTTACCCTAAGGAACATAAGACGAAATACGAAAAAAAAAATTGACTTCCCATACTAAATGCGCTATCAGCTGATGCATTTTGTATGGAAGGTCAAATTTTTTTTTTCGTTTTTCGACCTATGTTCCTTAGGGAAAGTTGTTCAGTTTCATAGGTAGATTCACACCTTTCACGATACATATACCCTTTCTGTTACACGTTGTATATCCTGTCCTATGCCGATAGACAAAGAGCAGTATCCATGGTAATGTCGTGTAGTTTGTCGAGAAGTCGTGCCTTGTTTTATTGCATGGATTTACATTATCGAGCGGCGCGTGACGCGACCCGAGGGACCCGGTATCATGACCTTCATGGGTTTATTGTAGGTTTTAATTTTCGGCGTATTGTTTTTTCTATGATAGTCTGGATGTGATAATAACATAGAATAAATAAAGTATAGTTGTTCCATTTTCGGAGTGTACTTTGGAAGTAGCTAATTATAATGAAATGGATTGAGTTACTAACGTTGGACTCCACGATGTCGTGACGTGTTTTTTATGTAGTAACCAAACACCCCATAACTTATAATTAATAATTTAATTTAGCCCTATGTTTCTCACTTCGGAAAAGTTCGTTATCGCCAGTACATTGTCTACTACATACACAAATCACGCCTTTATCCCTAGAGGGGTAGGAAGAGCAAAAACTACCTAAACAAACCTCCACGTCTGACAAGTTTTGAGGGTTATTACAGATGATGATGACATTGCTATAGTGACAGGTTGTCAGCCCATCGCCTATAAATTGCAATACACTTAAATCCTCGAATCCCTTAGCTAGTTTTTACAGCATGCCCGGGAGGAGATGCAGCTGGCACATTCTATGTTTTTCTATCACTCCCAGTCCAGCATAGAAGATCTTTGTCTAATAGTTTTGATTATTATAATTTTTCCACTAGTGAAAAGTCCCTAGGTATAAAAAGTAAATTCGTATCCGACAGCATAAAATTCATTTCACAGCAATAACCTCCCCTTTGAGAGACCCTCCGCGAAGTTGGAATGCTACCACGTCGGGTTTCGCTATGTTTCGCCAATTGTTTCCGAAAAGTTGAAACGTTTTGCAAGAGTTGTTTATTTTTACCCGACTGCGCATCGCAAAGAAGGGTAATGTGTTTATTAGCCTATGTATGTGTGTGATCAAACGCGTGGGTCGATTTTCATGAAGATTCATCTTAACTTTGCGAGTGTCATTGGAAATGATTTTGATTAAAATTAAATATGGCGACAATCAGACGCTATTTTATGAAAATAATAACATGACGAAATATGCCGAGTGTGATATCATTGAATAGGTATTTTCAATCAGGTTTTTTATATCATTTTTCTTCTTGAATGACCGTTTACGATCTATAACGATTTAAAGTTTTGAAGCTCTTTTTCTACGCAGTTGGGCTTTTGAAATTTTTAAATTACTTGTTTATACAAATTTTCATTTGAAAGGGGTTTTTTTCTGTTGACTAGTTAATAAAAGAAAGTGGTAAACAAGCGTAGGAAATTTCTAAGCAAATTATAAACACATTTTCTGAGAAATTTTTAAGTGAAAATTATCAGAAATGGAAAGTAACAACAGAATTTCGGATGCTAAAGTTATGAGTAACTTAATATAGTGCCGGTGACTATATCCAAAAGCCTTATTATGGCCTTAACTCTAGATGCTCTAGGCTAGCCTGAGAAGCCTGCCTAAAAATCAAGGTATTGCTTCCCAAATAACGAAACACGGATAAATGAAAAGTGTGCCAAAAAAGGCAAGTTGTTTTCGGCCGATTACAACTAAGATCATCATTATCAGCCACAACAGTCCACTGCTAGACATAGGCCTGCCCAAAATTGGGATGTATACGCCATACTCACTACGCTTGGCAGGCGGGTTGGTGAGCGCAGTAGAAGTTTTCCATTCACAGGGCAGGGAAAGCTGCTGCCCATTCCCTGGATTTATCCCTTAGTCACCTTTTACGAGACCCGCGGGAAGTTATGGGGTGATGCTATTCTAACACGGCAACACACGGATAAGTAAAATAAATACCGTCGCCATTAAAAAATAAAAAGTAACCCTCACTCCACTAGTCCACTTATAAGATAATTACTAGAGAAGACAAGAGAAGTATCATCATGCCTGTATCCCTAATGGGGTAGGCAGAGCGTCAACGACCCAAACAAAGGTCGTGTTCGTGTCGCCACGTCTGACAAGTTTTTGAGGGTTGTTTAAGATTGATCTGTATATTGCTGTAATAACAGGTTGTCAGCCCATCGCCTAATTTACAATATACTGAAACCCTCAAATCCATTAGCTGGTTTTTACAGCATATGCCCGGGAGGAGATGCAGCTGGCACATTCTATGTTTTTCTATCGCTCCCAGTCCAGCATGGAAGGAAGGACTTATGAACTTCCTATAAGCCCTTCTCTATGGCAGGTCTTTTTAGATCGTGGTCAGCTTAGGTGGTCAGGGTATACTTCAGCTTGTTACATAGAGTTGACGTTAGCTTTATGATATTATATGACACACTGTCACATATGGGCCGTCGTCCTAGCGTGACCTCTCACCTCGCCCGAGCGACCTATATTCACAGCTATGCCTTAGTTTCCTTATTTCATTTATTGGGTGACATAAGTTAATAGTTAGCCTCAATTCACGCCATCCAGTTACTAATTCTAATTCTTAGTAGCGCTGTCACTTTCTTAACTTTGACAAAAGAACAGGATAGCAAACAAATACGTGAGTTTGACATTTCTTATCTGACATTAGACTGCTTAAATTAAGTAAAATTAGTGAGCACGCTCTATGGTCATTTCTTATTTCAAGCGTCGTACATCAAAAGTCAAAGTCACGTGTTTGTTTGCTATCCTGTTCTTATGTCAAATTTAAGAAAGTGACAGCGCTACTAAGAATTAGAATTGGTAATGTGCGTCCTGAATTAGCACCATTATGTAACATAAATGAAGTCGACGGATACCTAACCTGGATTTGGTTTGGCGGGATGTCATAAAAATGTGATGTTCTTATCATTAACCTTACCTGTCATTTTTATTTCACGAGATAAAAAATTAGGAGCAGAAGAATCTGATCTTTGTAGGTATATAGGCTAGACATGACTATAAAATGTATACGTAGAAAACATATATATACCTTCTGTTTAATGAAAATCTAATGTGATTATCATCAACCTAGTTAATTATATAAACTGACCGCAAACCACAACCAGTACAGGGTGTAAAGAACAGCTTCCCGCAAACTAATAGGATAGGGATTTCTCAGTCAAAGAAATTAAACAACTTACGCCAGGTTTCATTTTTCAGGAAATAAAAAAAAACTTTCCCGTACAAAATAACCACCTCGATCAGATAATTTGTAGTTCCCAGTCCAGTCTGGTTTTAGTTATCCTTTAGTTAGTCAGATTTTACAACACCCGCGGAAAGAAATGGAATAGAATAGAAAAATCTTTATTTGTCACTAGTCAATTAAACATAAATTTTACAATTATTAAAACTTTAAACTTAACCTAAGGCGACAAAAAGGTCTAGCTCAGCTTTATGCTGCGAAGGTGCATACCTTCAGTAATACACCTTCACAGCGCTGGTCTTCCGCGAGACCCAATAAAATAAAAATAAAAAACAAATAAAACTTATTAAATAAATGGGATAATTATTATTAAATAAATATTATTATTAAATAAATGATAATTAAAGGATAATTATTAAATAAATGGGATGGTGTTATTGTGATACGGGGAACATTGTATTTTTAATTGGTACGAGTATGACAATACACGTTCAAAATTTATGTTTTTTATTTGATACGCATCTTTTGTGTTGGCTACAATTTTTCCGCTGCTGACCTGAAAATGCTTTACATTTTTGCTCAGAGAGTAATTGGTATATTGCGCGTCAGGACGAGTTACCCATTCAATGGTATACAAAGGCTGGACTGGGAGCGATAAAAAATAATATACTAGCTGTTTCAAGTTTTTTTTTTTCGTGAATGTTCAGTCTTGTTGACTGAGCAACCCCTATCGTCCCATACATACCGGGTGTAAGGGACAGCGTACCAAAAACTGATAGAGGTTGCTCATTCAACGAAACTGAACAACTTCATCAGGAAATTCTTTCAGGAAATGAAAAAATATTGGCATTCCATACAAATTGTTTAATCGAGGTGGTAATTTTGTACGGCAAAGTCAATATTTTTGTTGTTTCCTGGAAGAATTTCTCGGTGATAGTTGTTCAGTTTCTGGTACAATTTCCCTTATAGCCGATATAATACACCCTTAAACAAAAATCGTATTCGAAAAATCCCGTAAAAAGCGTGATTTCCGTTTAACTTCTTTCTTTCATTCCTAGAGTTCCTCGAAATCAGCAAGAGTTTATTTTTGTAAGAAATTAAACATGAAGATTAACTTGAATTGAGTTTGATGCTTGTTTGACCGAATGGAGACCAATTTCTCTTCTATACGTGCCAATACTCTGTGGCGCATTTGTAAAGATTTGTGCTTTCGATCTGGATGTTAGATTTGATTCCCCTAAGAAAACACAGTGAGGGCAATTTGGCGTTGCTAATGACACGACTTTACTAATACCCATGCTTATACTGTTTTTAGTCAGTAGTACGCAAACTGACTTTTACGCAAAACTATCAGCGTACTGACTAAAAAATAACCTATCTATTGCCAAACGCACAATCAGCGAAATTTCCCTTTTTGCCACCCAATGAGTTTATTCGAGTATTGAGCGAACAGTCTTTCACAGAAACAGTATTCATTTGGATTAGTACAATACAGGCTGCAAAACTCGAACCCGAAAGCTGTAGATAAAGCTGATAAAGTGGCATAGAGCGGACGTCCGCTCACGGGTCTGTGTACACGTCATGAAGCAGCCATTCAATTCTGTAACCAGGTCACGCCCCCGTTTTGAGTACGAGCACCTCTTTTACACTTCTTCAATGCAATGGTAAGATACCAAGTAAGTACTTCAGTGAAATAACATGAGTTTTTGATCCACATGAGTAGGTATTGTATTAATGCTACCAGGATCAAAGCGGTTTGACGTGCCCTACGGAGCACGGCACTATCTTACTTGTCAGACAATCAGGTGATCTGGCTTGTCAAAATCATTGTCCTCCACTAAGAATCAAACTTAAGACCTCCTGTTTGAGAACCCAAGATTTAGACCACTAGACCACATGGCACGGAGGCAGTGACTATAATATACCGGGAGTAAGGGACAGCTTCCTGCAAACTGACTTCCTTGCTCAGTCAACGAAACTGAACAACTTTCACCAGGAAATTCTTTCAGAAAAAAAAAACGGCTTTTCCATACAAACTGTCTGATAGAGGTCATTTTTTATGGGAAAGTCAAAAATTTATTTCATTTCCTGAAAAAGAAAAAACCTAGCGTGAGTTGTTTAGTTATTGTCTGAGCAACCCCTATCAGTTTACGGGAAGCTGTCCCTTACACCCCGGATTTTATGATTAAGCCTACCTTTACGTACATCATCTCAAAGTTCTACCCGCACCTGTCACAGGCATACCCACAAAGTTTGGGATATCGCATCTCTCGTCTAATTCTAATTCATAAAAGTTTCTAAAATCCTCTTACGGTTAATAGCCCATCAGGGACCGTTGGGAACACTGAGTAATTAATCTGGGAAACTTTTTTGAAAGCTGTCGAATCCATGTATAAAATGAATAATGTCACAGACAATTCACAAGGTTTTTTCCGAGGGTTCGCTTTTATTCTAAGCAAATGCTGTTGGGGTAGGTAGACCATTAAATGAAGATGGTAGCAAATACTAGTGCAAGGTAGGGTACAGCGCAACGTACCGCAAACGTATAGGGGTTGTGGCCAGTCAACGAAACTGAACAACTTTCACCAGGAAATTCTTTCAGGAAATTATTTTTTTTTAGTTTCCCATACAAAATGACCACTTCGATCAGACAATTTATATTAATGCAGGAAAGCCAAATTTCAACTTCATTGAAATAATTTCCTGGTGAAAGTTGTTCAGTTTCGTTGACTGAGCAACTCCTATTAGTTTGCGGTACGCTGTCCCTTACACCCGGTAGAGCAACAAACCAATAAAAAAGCGAGCTCAAGGTCAAGCGTTTCATCGAGATCTGTGGTTTCTTCCGACACGTGTAAGTCTTGGTTCATTGTACAGTCAACTCTAGAAGTTCAGGAGAAAAAAAAAATACGTGATACAATTGAGTAATCAGTCTACCTTTAGAAGAACTTTAGAACAGAACTTTAGAAGTAGATACCTAACTCTATCGCACTATAAGTTTAGAGATTTTCGCGGTTGTTCACTACAATTGGACTTTTATTTTATACGGGATTATATTTATTGTTACCTCGATATTTCAGAGCTGTTTCAAGCTCCATGGTCATGAGTAGACTATCGCAATATTAACTACTGTAATAACTAGTAAGGATAAATTTAATAATAATAATTAGATAAGGATAAATTTCTCTATATAATTAATACCCAGCAATAATACCTCCTTACTAAATATTTTGAGTGTTTAATTTAAAGTACTTTGCACAAAAATATTGTTTGGCCCTAGTACACATAAAATTAATACGATCAGCTAACTTTCTTTCGAGACTTCCAACATATTTTAACTTATTTATTTACCCATTTATTCCACATAACCGTAACACTAAAAACGGGAAACATTTGCACCTCCTATGCCTGTGTACGATCCACTTTGCTACAGCTCATTAGGGGGTCGAAGATAAGCAAAGTTTTGTGTACGTTCCACCGCCAATAACACTTTGATTTTGAGATTATTTCTACTTGACTGCGCTAGAGAAGGGAATTTGCTTTCTGGCATATAATTTGTAAATATGTTTGGTGCGCTCTTTAGCCCAAACGGCATGCAATTTAACTTGATAAATTCTTTAGAAGATGCAAGTAACAAAATAGAAATAGCATTTTAGTAACAAGTAACATTTAATATACATAATAGAATGCTCATTTCTTTGAAGGTTGTTTTTAACACATTACTGTTACTATTCATCTGTAGCTGACCGTACGGTGTTAAGTGCGAAGTGGGAAGAAACAACCAAGTAACAAAATGAAAGTAACATCTAACGCTTCTATGTAATGGTGGCTATCAGACCGCGCTTATAACTTATAATGACGAGGCGAAGTTAGGTGTTCGCAGGTAAGAGTTAAGTGTCGAGAGAACCTTCTTGTTTAACTAGACTTAATCAGAAATGACCTGATGAAAACTTATGTCTTGAAAACTGTCAAATAAGGTTCATTAGCACGAAATTTTACAGTCACGGTATTCATTATCCTGACCAAACTGGGAACGTGTCCTGCCTCCCTTTTTTTGGAGCAATGAACACAGCCTCACTGGGAATCGTACTTTGTAACCTCCGTAACAAAAGACTAACCCTCTGACCACTCAGCCGCAGAAGCCGTTTACTAATGGTGTTAGGTTGATTATTTCACAATACCATTATCTAAAGCGTCACAGACTAGGTATTATAGTCTACAATAGAGCCCTATTGTCCGCTGACCCGTCTGTCTGATTAAACCCCAACCCTTGACGTATCAATACCCTCTTCTCCCTGACAAGTGAAGTGAATAAAAAAAACAGATGACTCAGAGGCTACGTAAAATTGCTTGTATGTATTTTTTTGGGCTATATCAAAACTCGATCTCGATCAGACTATTTGTAGGGGAAAGCAATTTCTTTTTAATTTCCATAAAGTTATAATTTCCAAAAAGAATTCCCTGGTTAAAGTTGTTTATTTTTGTTGAATGAGCAACCCCCATCAGTTTGCGGTACGCTGTCTCTTAAACCCTGTATACCTATAGCCCGTGTATTTATAGTATGGCATTATTTGCTGTGAGATTCAGGGGACAGGTGCAGCAGCCGGTTTTTGTTGCACTCTTGTCACCACAAGGGGTCACGTGTAGGTAGTTCCTACGGACGTGGAGAAGCATCGACCTGTAGCGACCACTATTAGGAACAGTGGCCGAGACCGACGGCTTAACGTGCCCTCCGAAGCACGGAATCCGTTTTTTTCCAGACAATCAGATGGATTCAGTCTGCATTGTCCTAACAAAACTGGGGAAAACCTCACAAAGTGATAAATTAGCCAATATCAACTTTGTGTTTCCCCCCTGAGAATCGAACCCAGGACCGCCGGATCGTGAGCCCATGGCTTAGACCACTAGACTACGGAGGCAGTAGTTTCTAGTAGTAGCTATTAGACATGCTCTGGTGCATGTGTCATTGCGTTTTGGATGCATTTAGCCTCTTACGTTACAAGCATAAGTCTATTACGTTTAGCTACGGTTTTCGGCGACATGAAAAGCTTTTTCGTCGAGTCATTCAATTCATCGAATAAGAACGAAGAATTTTTGCAAATTTTTTTTGGACTTTAAAAAAGATGCCGACAGGGCGCTGAAATTCAGAAATTCATTTCAGTAGAGCAAATACTGAGAAAACCCATAATCCCATATCCGTTACAAGCAGAATCTAAGCGGCGTGATGAAGGCAGTTTTCATCACGGGTGACAAATGTTTTGGAGAATTTTAGATAGGATGCGCATTGAAGAGACGGTTTCTCAACTCATCTCGTTTTCCATCTCCATCTGATGAAATCCATCTGAGGGTTTTATACTTTACCCGGGAAGAGTAGCAGTTTGTTTTGTACGATTTATGTTTTTTTTATCTCACCATCCTGAGTATATTTTTTACTTTGCTAAAATCGAAAAACAGAATTTTCATTTTCTAGAAATTCTGGTAATTGCGAATTAGGTGTAAGTAACTTGAAAATTTTAGTAATTTTAAAATATTTATGTATTTTTTTAAGGTAGAGCTACAATTTTTTTTCCTTTCTCCTGCAAAGTGTTTAATAAAAAGAAACAATCATCAAGGCGCGTAAATAATCTGTAAAACGACAAAATATCACGAAGAGGACACAAAATACTTACATAGGGTAGGTAGTAGTCTTAATAAACGAATTAGGTATAGATCAAGTCACACAACACTACATACATTAACACACACACCACTACACTATAGTCAAGTCCCGTCTTCCCAAAGACGGTCAGTAACCATATTGCGGATAGTAACACTAGGGTTTGGAAACGCGCGACCTCAACGCCATGATTCTCAATTTGAATCTATTTGAATTTGGAACACGCCTTAGTGGTTTTTATTTTTTTACGGCGGAGGCTGGCTGGCGGGCGGCGGCGCTGGGCGGATCACGGCGGCGGCGCGGCGGCCCGTGCGGTGTTGCCAGGAGGGAGAAATTCGACTTTATACTCCCGAATTTCGCAATTTTTTTTTTATGATTTTTTTTTTTCTGTGTAATCAATTTGTAATTTCTGTGTTTTTTGTGCAATAAAGTATATTTGTATTGTATTTGTATTTATCTGCTTGTCTCTAGGTAGTCAAAAAGAGTCGACGATAGAGCGAGCATGTCCAGAAGGCTTGTCCACTCCTGCTTGAAAAAGATTACGTTTATATGCAATCGGCAACTCCCCCACCCGCACTGACTTCACTCCAATGCGCGCGCACCCATCAAACTTCACTTCGCTATCATGACCTCATTTCGAGGCATGAATTTCTGTGGTTACAGGTTGTCAGTCTAACGCCTAAATCATTTAAAACATCGACACCTGTGAATCTCTCTATTGGCTTTTAAATCATAAAAAAAAACATACATATCTTTGTTTTATCGCTCCAATCATACCAAAATCAAACTGAATCATGACTAAGCCTATAACACCTAAAAGAGTCCTCATTGCGCTATCTATTCAATTGGTGCTATAAAAGTGGTGCATTTAAACTTTAGAGTCCCTAGTTCCCTACCAACTGAGTCACCGAACCCTTCAGAATATGTATAGAAACCAGCTTATTCTAAAATTTTACTCATTTTTGTAACGATACTGGCAACTCCTCCACCCGACCTGACTTCACTCCATTGCGCGCGCACCCATCAAACTTCACTTCGCTGTCATGACCTCATTTCGAGGCATGAATTTCTGTGGTGACAGATTGTCAGTCTAACGCCTAAATCACTTAAAACATCGAAAAGTGAATCTCTCTATTGGCTTTTAAATCATAAAAAAAAACATACATATCTTTGTTTTATCGCTCCAATCATACCAAAATCAAACTGAATCATGACTAAGCCTATAACATCTAAAAGAATCCTCATTGCGCTATCTATTCAATTGGTGCTATAAAAGTGGTGCATTTTCATTGCGCTATCTATTCAATTGGTGCTATAAAAGTGGTGCATTTAAACTTTAGAGTTCCAACCAACTGAGCCACCGAAACCTTCAGAATATGTACAGAAACCAGCTAATTTTAAAATTTTACTCATTTTTGTAACGATACTGGCAACTCCCCCACCCGACCTGACTTCACTCCATTGCGCGCGCACCCATCAAACTTCACATCGCTGTCGTGACCTCATTTCGAGGCATGAATTATTTTCGAAATGGCAACGCACTTTCATGTCGGTGCACGCAATACGCATCCCTTCTTGTTTGCACTTTACATGCGTTAAAAAAAAGCTATTTAAAGAAGCTAAAAAAAACAAACATTCGTGTTTTTAAGTACAGTCAACTTCTTCTACATAGTGGCTTTTTCGAGTCGACCCGATTAACCCTGGTATCTGAGTTTTTAAAGCACATACTAGGTCTGTCGGCTTATGTGTTGACAAATATCAAAGACAGACGACAGAGACTGACGGGACGGCGTAGCGTGCATTTTGAAACACGAAATATTTTTTCTTGACAGACAATAAGATGAGGGCCTGCATTGTCCTAACCAAATTTGGAAAAATCTTATCTCATCAAAGTGATAAATTGACAAATATTAGCTTTGTATCGAAATCGACCATACGACCTCCGGTTTGGGAGCCCAAGGCACCAACTACTAGACCACGTGTGCATGTTTAATGTGTTAAAAACTGCTATTTAAAGAGGCAAATAAAACGTATAAACATCCGTGTTTTTTTAAAGTACGGTCAAACATAAAAGCGGTTCCGTCGTGCCCTACTCTACTTTCATTTGTTTACTTAACAGCTGATTAAAATTCAACTTTTTATGCTGTCTGTCCCTGTAGACCAATTAAAAGATTACATCAAAATGTTATAAAAGGAATGATGTTAAATGTTTTAGGAATAATTTGAATGAAATTTGTTTTTTACATCCATTTCTTACGCCGTAATGTCTTAATTATTTAGGTTGTAGTAATGTTGTATTTTGCGGATCTTGATCTGGCATAAAAAAAAACAAATGTACCAATATACCTACCAGGTGTTTTAAAAACCGAAAGTTTCGGTTAATTGAATGCAATGTTACGCAATGGGCTGACAATCTATCACTCTTTTCTAAAATTACATTTTTTTTTCAAACGTGGTGCCTACGGTTTAATTCTATTAGGCAGCTGGTGCTCTGTGTACCTCATAAGGAATTAAGGCAAGGCTAGTATGGGTATAAAAGGTGAGACCTAAGGTGGATTGTGTCATGTAAATGTCGCTGACTTTTACGCTTTTCAAACTAGAAGACAAAAGTAAGAATATTTCAATTTGGCGCCAAAAAGACGTGCGGTTGATACGTCCCCAGACTGGCTTTGCTCAGGGTTTTACCATATTTTATAGTCCTATCTTTTATTTTCCAATTTCTTAATAAAATAAAGGATTCCACACCGAAATAAGCGTAAAATCCCATAATTTCTTAACAGAAACCTCTTAGGATTACGACTGCGCGTCATAAAGCCTGTTGTAGCGATTTGCTACACAGCTACGACGCAGGCTACGCCGTAGCGGCTCGCTACGGGACCCCTGGGCCCGACCGCGGTAGAAAAGATGCTATTCCACTGGTAATGCGCTCAATGTAGGAACACGTGTTTTATGATAATAAAAAAAATTAATTACAGATGCACTCTAAATTAGGCCTATAGTCATTACGGGATAGGCAGAGGTTCAACGGCTTAATAAAAGCCGTTTTCATCAAATCTGGCTTTTAAGGGGTAAGGAATTCAGATGTAATTTCGTATTCTTTTAAATAGTGATTGCTATGTTTTGTTTATTACTCCTAGTTCAGCATGGAAGATTCACCTACTAATTAAATAAACTGCTAGCGCTCACACAACTGAAATAAAAGCTATAATAAATACAGCTAACGTTGCAATCGTCGAAAAACATAAATGGGTAAAAAAAAAACTCGGTCTGCCTCTCTCAAGCTCGCAAACATGCCACCCCTTATTGGTGGCACAGCACCTGTACTGGTACTTAGTTAATATTTAACTCACGTTTTGTGTCCTTGTGTGTGACACCTCATTATTTTCCGGCTGAACCGACTTCTTACGCGCGAAACACAGGTGGAGCTGAAGTTTAATTATTGTGATGCTTGTTTGTTTAAGGATTATTTATGCTATACAATTATTTATTTGATTTACATGACTGCCTGCCTACTTTTATAAATGTAATCAAATCACGTCTAAGGCTCGTATTTATAAAGCAATCTCAAGTTTGAGAGCAATATTAAGTTTTGCATTTGACAGGTCGTTTTGTACTGAAATGACATTTCTGATACAAACTCAAATTCGCTGTCACTCTTGAGAGCTGACTTTAAATACGACCCTAAGTTTCTTACGGAACAGAAAGAGGGACAGCCGTTTTTGCCACGTCGTCGCAAAAAAAAAAAAAAAAACATTTAATTTTTATTTCTGTAGTCACAGGTTATCAGTCCATCGTATAAAATAAGTATTTTAAAACCCTGACTAACACAGAACACCCAAGAAGAGAAGCAGGTGGAATACAATTTTTTTAACTTTTTTTTTTTGTCGTGTATCTGTTACGCACTATCCCCGAAATCGCTCATTGGCCGGAAAAAAGGTTACATACCTATATCTAATTTATTACTGGTTTTACTAGCACAAGCTTGTTTCCACACTACACATTATGAATTTATAAACACTATCACACTTCCACCTATCGTCGTTCAGAAACTGTACGTGAAAAGCCATTGAAAAGCACGTGTCAAGATAATGTCATAGCGCCCGGTACGTTCGAGACAGTATTGTTCGCAATTGTACGTAATATATGTATACAGGGTGTAACGAAATGAGGTCAGTATGTTTATGAAACTACCCGTGTGTAAGAGGTACCTTAATTAACCTTTCGAGCAGAAATGAAAATGGCCAAATGACTAAACTTCGGAATATGGTCTTTTCAATGTTACAATAAATGATTCCAAAAGCTCCAACAGATGGCTTTAGTTGTATATGATCTGTCAAAATTTGAAACAGGCTTCATACTAAAATTTCTATGTTTATGCGAAAAATATTTAATTTTTGACATTGACAGATCATGATCTGCTAAGCCCTCTATAAGAAATAAAGAAAATCTCTTCTTTTTCTTCTACAAATGTCATACTGAAAAGCCCATATTGAGTGTTCTGCCCACAGAGCAGACACAATAGCTTTGTGGTTCTGCCCCCGTAGCATGCCGCTGCACGATATCAAATACATCTCATCTATCTGTCAAACTTCAATACAATTTGACAGATAGATGTGATAAAATGGTGATAGCATAGCTATCGCGGACTTATCGCGGCTACATGCTACGGACGGGGAATGATATTGAATGAATTATCAAACGCAGAAAAGTATAAAGAACCGCGGCCGGAAAAATAAAAGCGGTAGATAAAAGTCGACACATTTTCCAACCGCGCCGCGTCGACGCGAAGCTGTCAGCACGTGACAAGAACAGTTTTTCAACGCCAATAATTAGCGCTGTCCTGTGCTGTCCATATATTTTGTCACTAATCTGATGTGGGAACTTTCCTTTTTCATCAGATTACGAATATGTTTGGACATTGTTTGTCAGACTATGTTTGTTAAATAAAATAAATTAGCTCTACATTTAGAGCTAAAATAAAGAAATAATAAAACGACAGATGAAAGTCGACACATTTTCCAACCGCGCTCCGTCGACAAAAGACTGCTTGCGCTGTCCATACTTATACTTATACCGGGTGTAAGGGACAGCGTCCCGCAAACTGATACGGGTTGCTCAGTCAACGAAACTGAACACATATCACCAGGTTTTTTTTTCAGGAAATGAAAAAAAAAATTTGCTTTTCCATTCAAATTGTCTGATCAATGTGGTCATTTTGTATGAAAAAGCTAATTTTTATTATCATTTCCTGAAAAAAAAATCCTGGTGATATGTTCAGTTTCGTTGACTGAGCAACCCCTATAAGTTTGCGGGACGCTGTCCCTTACACCCCGTATAGACAAGCCCAAGCCGTAACAAAACTAAAATATTCACATTTCACACAAAAGAGACAAAATATTAAAATTTTAAATATCCTCCTCTTCTATTCACATCCAGAAAAGAAAATCCGAATTTCCCAAAACTAAACTAGATCCCAACATCGACATTTAAACAAGTTAGTTAACTAAATCAAAGATCGACTTACCGTTCATGCATATCTCATGAAAATCCACTCTCACTGTCACTTAAACTCCGAAGCACTTCGTTCGACACAAACACAAGCAAGCACCGTACGAGATTCCCGCGCTTTACGACTGACCATTAAATTTTCACAGCTGAGGCAAAGGTTGATTCATTCATACAGCCAAAGATTCACCACTGAAATATTTCGGGATTGCGTCCCCAAAGAGATTCGCCAATCTTTGGCATTGCTCGTGTATTTACAATACTGATATTTCATTGTAAAGATGACTCAGATGCTGAAAATTGTTTCATAAATATGCAGATACAAAATTAGCTGTAAAAAAAGTGCATGCGTTTATAAGATAGGAACACAGAAATTAACAGTTCTTGTTATATGGCTGTATAAAATACAAGTCATTTGCTTTCCCAGAATGCTTTTTTAAAAATACACGTACCACATTTTATTCTTGAGAATAAAAACTTCCTGCCTTATATGCATACTTATATGTGCTTTAGTACCATTAATATAAGCATTGATATATATCAATGCTTATAATATATTATATTCATTCACAATTTTCTGTCTTTATTTCAATTTTAGTTATTAATAATTAAATTACCTAATGTGCCGCAACAAAAAACATTACCATTATTTGTGTTTGTTTCCGGAAAGAATGCCTAATAGTTTAGGAATGCAAATGGCCGGAATCATCGGAAGTTTTCGGTAAAAATAACGACGCCTGCGCGTGCTGGTGACACGCGCGCGTATGACTAACAAAGACCTTCCGAGACGTGCCAAAACTAACGTATATTATCGATAAAAATATTTTGCTTTACTGTTGGACTGCGAAGGCTGAGAAACATACAAAGTTTCTCTTCTTGGGCATTCTGCAAAAGTTATAAAACCTAAATCGACCGATATTCACGCGTGCTAGGCCGGTCTGTTTCTGAAAAAGATATGTAGTACTGTGTTTTTTACTAGCATGACTAGACTATGTATGTGCTGGTGCCGCCACAATTACAATCAAGTTTTTAGCGCATCACTAACGAAGAAGTTCTGGATCGCGCAATATGTATGCGTAGTTAGGCGAGCGGCCGGTTGGCAGATACGTCGTTTACTATACGACCAGAATTAGTTCTGCAAACTGACTCTCGATATGATTTGTATCGATACTGTCACATCACTATTGAAGAATCTCTGGATCGCTCGATATGTACGCGTCGATGGGCGGGCGGCAGTTTGAAATAATATAAGCAGATAATAAAAATAAACCTATAAGGTCGTTTACTATAGGATACGACTACGATTTATCTCAAAATTATTCATTTCGATATGATTGCTATCGGTAGTTAGGTATTACATCACTATCGAAGAAGCTCTGGATCGCACAATATGTACGCGCTTTTGGGCGGGCGGGCGATTGAAATAATAAGCACAAGCAGATACGGTCGTTTACGCGCAAATAGTTATTACGCATTTAACAATCTCGTTAATTTAATTACCACCCATATTATTCGATTTATTTATTACATAATAATGTATCATCATCTTGACATAATCGCAAAGTAAAAACATGAATGTATAAAAGCCAGCTGACACATATTTAGTCAAGTTTACTGACTGACAATCCGTCACTACACCATCTACTCGTAAAATAATAACCCTTAAAGACGATTGTCGGTTTGATAAACTTGAAAAGAATTTGACGAAAATTCCTGGGTTATTATCGCTCTGAAGATGTATTTATGTCCAACAAGATAAATCAGCTGGTTGAATCTCAGATTATTTATCGCTTTAAAGCCATCAAGAGATGGATTGGAAGGAAACACTTGGCATACATAATCAATCTGACCATAACTTCAACTTGGCGGCGACAGCTATGAAACGATAACAAGCTTGAAGTACTCACGACACGATCAATCAGATTGACGATCACTACGTGATTGAAAAGCCAGTATGAAGACGGATTGGAATGACATAATCAATCTGACTATAACTCCAACATGGCGGCGAAGGCTATAAAATGATGACACCTTTGAAGTTTCTGCGACACAATCAATCACGACAAATTATCTATTTATACCCTGACCACGAACTAAAAATACCTGCCATGAAGTACCATAGAGAAGGGCTTATAGGAAGTCCATAAGTCCTTCTCTTCTTAGTTCTCTCCCTTTCTCTCTACAGGTCTTTTTAGTCAGTGGTCATGCTATAATTTCAGATAAAACAGAAAATTTTGAATAAGAACAGATAAAGTACGAATTGATTGCCGGACCCAAAAGATTCTTATAAAGAAATTAAAAGGTTGTGTGTGTGTGTAATCGATCAATCCGTACTGAGCCCAAGCCCTAATTCAGGGTATTCCCGTGGCCCTCGGCTGATGAGATGATGATGAATAAATGAGAAACTACGTCCCGACCTTATCTTTTTTGTTGATTATTTTTATTTTTCCTTCCTCACATCTTTGTAATCTCATTGATTACCACATCGATCAAGACTTCACCAATCGCTCCATCAATCACTGATTGATCGTTTCGTGGGCACTTTAGAGACGAGCACTTTACATTTAACGGTTAAATTTATCGTGGACATGAAATAAAACAGACTATTCTGGAACGTAGAACGCACCGTTAACGTAACTGTGCGAAGTAACGTAACGTAACTCGTAACCTGGAAATCTGCCTCTGTGGTGGTTTAGTGAACTTAGCCTTAAGCTCTCGATTCTGAGGTCGTGGGTTAAATTTTCCCTGGGGAACGTAAAAAGATGATATAAATCACTTTGTAAAATTGTTTGCAATTTGGTAAAGATAATGTAGGTACAGCGAATTATCTGAAGAATAAGGTATTTCGTGTTTCGGAGAGCTTGTTGTTTAATAGCAGTCGTTACACAAACCAGGTTGAAAAATTAGACGGTTCGAAAACTCTCAGGATTCATCGAGCCTTTCACCTGAAAATTGATACGATGGGAGAAGAAGTGTTGATTTTGGCCCAACGAGCTATCCAGCTAAAATGTAACCCAACGCCATCTATCAGCTAACGCGATACACAACTAAACGAACAAACAACTCTGCTCTTCTCCCTACGCCGCCCTGCCTAACTGACGAGCTCCCAACTCAAGCCAGCCAGATTGAACCGGAGTTTACGACAGGACTAACAGAGGGCGTAGCAATCACAGCCGTTGTAATACCGAAAATCGCGCCTCCATGCCTTAAGGTGTAACTAGAGCGTCAACAGATTTGATACTTATAGCCATTTTCATCGCGTCTGATTTTAAACCACATAAAAACAGAACTTAGGTACCTTAATTTTATTGTTCTCTTTGTAAACATTGATATTCATGTTATTCTAGTTTTACAGTGCATAGGCTAAGCTGTAATGCTGTAAAAATTATTTTTAAAAAAAAAAAGACGTATTGTATTAGTTAGTATTTACCTATGTAGTGTTTTCGAGATTTCGTATATCGAGAAGTCAAATTGCACTCGTATAATGCCAGAGAAGAGAAGCAATCATGTCCTGATTGGTTTTTTATCATCCCGTGAGGCAAGCATGGAAGTAATTAATTAGTTTTATTAATAGGAATAAAAGTAAGTCAGATTGAGAATAAATTCCATGTTTATAAACATGCACTGATACGTCGCGCATCGAACCCTGTACCTATCGGAACGAAGGTAGTTAGCCTACAACGGAAACCTAAGAGTTTCTGTTCCTATTTATACAACGTGTAACAGAAAGGGTATATGCATCGAGAAATGTGTGAATTTACCCATGAAACTGAACAACTTTCCCTAAGGAACATAGGTCGAAATACGAAAAACTGGGAGTGATAAAAAAACATAGAATGCGCCAGCTGCATTTCCTCCCGGGCATGCTGTAAAAACCAGCTAAGGGATTCGAGGGTTTCAGTATTGTAATTAAGGCGATGGGCTGAAAACCTGTCACTATAGCAATATACAGATCAATCTGGAATAACCCTCAAAACTTGTCAGACGTGGCGGAACGACCTTTGTTTAAGTCGTTTACGCTCTGCCTACCCCATTAGGGATAAAGGCGTGATTATTGTATGTATGTGTGTATGCAAATATCCAGCTTCATCAACCACTGATTGGCTGCTTTCGTTACACATTAACATTAAGCATAATTATGACATATTAATTATGTTTATCGCAATTAGTAATAAATCCTTATATATCTGACCCATAAACATTAACTTTATGTATATTTGCGTTAGATAGTAGCGCGGAACTGCAGGCCTGATGCATTTGGGTGATCAGCCCTGCTAACTGGGGCCACCTTGGGTGGTATAGGGTTTACTACCATAGTGTAACGAAATCTCAAGCTAAAGTGGTGGTAATTTCAGGTGACAGGCTCAGCATAGTGCGCCGGGATGCGACTACAATCCTAGAGACATTCTACAATACTTAGAGTAGAATCTAAATCTGAAGTGATAAAATAATGCTACTTAAGTATCAAAATTCTCAGCGTAGCACTACTTACGGCTGTCCAGGTTTGGGACGAATTTAAGACTCGATCGATTTAATGCTTTTTTTTAACCCGCCGCCCATGGATACCGTCAACACCCGGAGGTTGCAAATGCACTGTCTTTCATGTAGAAAATATCTGTGCAGGTGACTGATTCCACAGCAGTCTTTCATTGCAAGAAGTTTCTTTTAAAAATGTGGTATACTCGTTGTTACACAATCGTAGGTCATCTCCATAGACGGTAGCTCCTCTGAGCATAGCGGATCCCTTCCAATGCCTACCAGCTAACATTGTAAACATAATGCTGTGTTTTACACATTTTATCTGGACGCGGATGTTTCGGTTCGGCACGTGTAAGAAGATACTTATCTATTATTTATTGCAATTCAGTGCTGTTCAAATCATTGCATATTCACGTGCCTTGACATTTACCCCCTGACGCATTGAGAGTGCGTTGACTTCACCCCAGACACATGCACTTCCTGAACCATAGGAAAATATAGAATATTCTGGCTGCTTCCCTTCCCAACTCTACCTAAGGTACTCTACCTTAGGCACGTAAAGTCAGTACAGGGCTACAGGGAAAAGAGAGCTTCAGTACCAGTAGCCTGACAGCCTGTCACTACAGAAGCACTCAGCAAGTAGCGTAAACGGTTGTGTTCTGCCTATTCCGTAAATTAAGTATGTGATACTGGCTGAATAAATAATATGAATGAGTTTGATGGTAAAATTTCGAACTTTCGAAACTTTTAAACAGATATTGGGCCCGATTCGTAACCATCCCGATTTATCTAAATCTCAACTAAAATGATTGCCATCCCGTTCTACGAATTGCTAGTAAAATACTCCTGGGCGACACACAAAAAGTACGACTTTTCCATCATTGGTTTTGGTGGATGGTACTAAAGATGCTTTAACATTTCGACTCTGACATACGAAGTTCGAGTAAAAAAGCCAATTAATTTTTTATTAAAAGCAGTTCAAATAGAAATCATAGATTTAAAATTATCACGTATCTTATTAGGTCGAACTCTACCTAAAACGTACCGGATGTTTACGTGATTGGTCGTAAGCTAAAACATGTTACGTAGTACATACATACATACATACATATAATCACGCCTGTATCCCTAATGGGGTAGGCAGACCTAACTAAACGAAGGTCGTTTCGCCACGTCTGACAAGTATTGAGAGTTATTTCAGATAGATAAATTTATGTGTATTGCTGTAGTGACAGGTTGTCAGACCATCGCATAATTTACAATACACTGAAACCCTCGAATTCCCTTAGCTGGTTTTTACAGCATGCCCGGGAGGAGATGCAGCTGGCACATTCTATGTTTTTCTATCACTCCCAGTCCAGCATGGAAGCAACTATGTTACGTAGTAGGTAGGTTCAATTTAAGCCAGGGGCCTTGTACTTCTATCTACGGGTTCAATGACCCGCTTTTATAAACAACACTTATCAAACTATAAGTATAGCTATAGATAGCTACCGGTTGCTTTCCTCGTTTAAAATATGCCTATTAAGATTCATTTATATTGTGAAATCTAAGTTCCGTGTTACGCAATATGCATAGGTACATAGACAAACCTATGCCTACATAGAATTACGAGAAAAGTGGAGCGTCATCTGCCCAGTAAGAGACCATCACCAGGCCTAATTTTTGAGCATTGCATTGCATTGCAAACCCACTCATGTTATTACATACATACATATAATCACGCCTTTATCCCTAATGGGGTAGGCAGAGCGTAAACGACCTATACAAAGGTCGTTCCGCCACGTCTGACAAGTTTTGAGGGTTGTTAGATCTGTATATTGTTTAGTTACAGGTTGTCAGCCCATCGCCTGAATTACAATACTGAAACCCTCAAATCCCTTAGCTGTTTTTTACAGCATGCCCGGCAGGAGATGCAGCTGGCACATTCTATCACTCCCAGTCCAGCATGGAAGTCCTTCATAACATGCTCCATAAAACTAGTCTCTAATTTCAGAAATAAATTAAATTATGAATCCATGACACCTGACTATTTTAACATGAAACTTTTAATTGATTTATGGATAGATTATCACTATTTTAGAGACTTTTCATTGTAACTTTGTCGAACTATCCTTTCTTTTCAGGGAAATATTTTTTTGAAATATGATTTATTCTAAAAGGTCGTAAGTCACAAAGTTCGTCCGTGTGTAACTTTTCCGTTTGCCAAGAACCTTGTGCCAAGAACAAAAAAAAAGTGACAACTTGATTGATTGTGACAGAAAGGATATTGTGACAGAAAATCGAACTCTGTCCAAAAAATCTTTTTTTTTTAAATAACTCAAAAAATATTGTATTAAAAAATCCAAAAAAATTTATACCGTGTTACGCATCACAAATTCTTCGAAACTGTATATTAATTTCAGTACCTAATGAAAAATGAGGTCTTGTACCGGGTTATCATATCAGATACAACAAGTTCAAGATCGCCAACGTGACTATTAGCATGAATCAACTTGGTAGGATCCGGATGTTCCGAAAACTATATCTTTCTTTCAACCTTTCAATACATTCTAATAAATAAAGGTAGGCAGAAAGGGTTAAGCGGCCTTATGGCTTAATAACTTAATAGCTATTTACCACGTTTAAAAAAATTTAAACAGCGATTTTAAAGGGTTTTTGTATTCGTAAATAGCTTTAACTTAACTAAGATAAGTTTAGTTCTGACACTTTCTAAAATTTGAATAAAATAGAGACAGCAACACAGCAGCTAATTATAATTGTGTCAAACTGACGTATAACGTTCAAAATAAGTCAAATTACTCTTTTTATATACCTACCTTACCTACTTACGTCTAATGTGGAATGACATCGATACAAACCTATTAAGGGTTTAGCGATGTCCTATTGTTTAATTAAGTATCTGTTATTGTAATAAATAATAATAAAAGTCTTAAATAAGTTAAGTAGGTTCTGTAATTGAATGGGCAGCAATAAGCTATCGCCCGAGACTCAGGTTCCTCTAATTTAGGCCCGTATTTATGATCAGCTCTCAAGAGTGACAGCGAGTTTGAGTTCGTATCAGAAATGTCATTCCAGTACAAAATTACCTGTCAAATCCGCACTCAATATTGCTCTCAATCTTGAGATCGCTTTATAAATACGAGCCTTAGTATGCCCCCGTGTGATAAGCAACTGGCACATTCAATTGTTTTTTTTGCTTCGAGTCCTGTATGGTTAAATTTCTCTTTTCGCACGTGGTATAAACCAAACATTGACCAAGAATCCTCAAGAACCCTTGATTTTAGAAACAATTGTCTATTCTACTGTTTAACAATGATCGTCGAATTTTTGAGGGTCTTTCTATGAAGGCCGCCTGCGTCTATGCACGTCCTATTTTATAAAAAAAAGAGCGTGCGTGCCGAGCACCTGCGTCAGAAGTGTAACTTCTTTGACATTTCTGACATCGTGCTGGACAAATGGGTTCAAAATCGTCCCCGTTTGCCCGTGACACGACCATGAAATTTTACTCTTAACGCGCCTAAAACAACTTAGAATGTTCCAGCTATTTATCTTCACAAGAGGGAACTGTAGAAAGGGGCATACTGTAGAAATCAGTAGCAGAATCCAAGGGTTTTAGTGTATATTGTGATTTAGGATTTGTGAGCAGTACCTCCCATGCTGGACTGGGAGCGATAGAAAAACATAGAATGTGCCAGCTGCATCTCCTCCCGGGCATGCTGTAAAAACCAGCAAAGGGACTCGAGGGTTTCAGTATATTGTAATTTAGGCGATGGGCTGACAACCTGTTACTACAGCAATATACAGCAATATCTTAAACAACGCTCAAAAACTTGTTAAAAAACTTGTTGTCAGACGTGGCGGAACGACCTTTGTTTGGGTCGTTGACGCTCTGCCTACCCCATTAGGGATAAAGGCGTGATATTATGTATGTATGTATGTATGTATGAGCAGTACCTAGGCTTGCTATTTCGTCAGTTCAGTATGGAAGTAAAAGATTTGTTTTCGCACGTGGTAAAAAGTAAAAATCTGCTCTAAATCCCTAAGATCCCTTGTTTCGAGAAACAAATCCGTCTATTGTTATCATTTATCAATGAACAACAATGTACTCTCGCTAATATGGCCGACGCCGCGCCGCGCATGTACCTATATACAAACGAGCAATGTGCCTACCCCGTATGGGACAAAGGCGTGACTAGTGAGTGATAGTGGATGAATGAGTTGTATACTGCCATAGAACTTAATAGAAATAATAAAAAAAGCTGTCATTCCCTTCGCCATCACTGAAACCCTCTAGTTCCTTAACTGTCTGGGAAAAGTTGTAGCTTGTAGATTCTACGTATTTTTTTCAGTTCTAACATCATGGGAATAGAATCTTCTCACACGTGGTTAAAAATAAAAACGGCTCAGAATTATCAAGCTTTCTAATAAAGATATTTCCCCTCACAAAAACCATAACTAATATTGTTATCAGTTTTCAATGATCAAAAATATTTGTCAAATTGTTCTAAGGATCTCGTTTAAAAACATAGAATGTTCCAGCTCTTTTTATTATCAAGAGGGAACCGTAGAAAAGGGCATACTGTAGAACTAAGTAGAGAAAGCCAAGGGTTTTAGTGTATTGAAATTTAAGATCTTGTTGTAGGCCCCTCATCTAGGTAGGTAAATAGTCGTAGGCCTGAGAAAAGAAGCAGCTTGTACATTCTATGATTGAGTAGAAGATTTTTTTCGCACGTGGTAAAAACACTAAAAACTAAAATCCGCTCTAAATCCCAAAGATCCCTTGTTTCGAGAAACAAATCCATCTATTGTTATCATTTATCAATGATCAACAATGTACTCTCGCTAATATGGCTGCCGCCGTGCCCGCGCGCATGTCTATATAGAATGTTCGAGCTGCTTTATTTATTTATTTCTTTAAATACATAGTAGTAACAATAGAGTATTATAAGACTTAATATAACAGACATAAGCTTGTGTGATTTACTGTAATAGCCCTTTTAGACCGAAATCTGTGATAGGTGATTGTCTTCCAAGGAAAAACTTTAGAAATCAGTATGTCCTGGAACTTTTTGGTTTACTAGGCTCTTAAGCTCTGCCTACCCTGTACGGGATAAGGCGTGACTATAATATGTTTGCATATTGTAGGTGTAGGAACTCTGCTGTGATAATTTTGGTAGCCCAATAGGCACCTGACGACGATTTTTCTTCTGGCTTTTACAGAAAGTCCAAGTAGAGAAGCCGCTGGACAATTCTATGTTTTAGCTTTTAGTCCAGCAAGGAAGTAATCTTGGTGAAAATAAAAAAGTACCCAGAATCCAGAAACAAAACAGCGTATTGTTATCATTTATCAATGATCAACAATGAATGTTCAACGAATTCGTTGTAAAGATCCCGCTAATATGGCGGACAATGCGCGCGCGCTTGTGTCTATATAAGGGGGCTCGAGCTGTGACCACTCGCATTTACCTTCGTGGTAGACGGCGGGATAGTATTGCTAGTTTAAGTAACAACCGACTGAGTAGTCTTATTCTGTTAAGTGGTACTTTACCCCTGCAATCATGGGGAAAAGTATAAAGTTGAGCCTTAGTGTTCTATTAGTTATTTCCGTTTTATGGAAACCGGCGTATTCAGGTGAGTTTTTTTTAATTTTCTTTTTTATATAAATTATTTAAAAAGTCACGCATGTATCCTCACGGGGTATGAATTTATTGTTTTCCTTTATGATACAAGTGGCAGTTTTGTTTCCTGAAATGTTCCTAAAAAATTAACATATGAGACAAAATAAGCTTTTGAAGCCCTGCCTGAACCGTAAGGGATAGAAACTTGACTTTATGTATGTATTTATTAAATAATTATTAGACTAATAATAGCGATATTATTCCTTCCTGAACTTTTAAAGTTATAATTTGGATTGAAATCAGCTTTTCAAAGTCCGCTGACTAGCTGCTTACTCCGTAAGGGATATATACGTGATTTTTGTGTATGTGATAGTAGAGTAGGTAGACTTACCAATAATCAACTGAGAAGTCATCAAGTATTGTGGAATAAATAAGCATATCATAAATTGTGCAGCTACTTTATCTAATTAAGAAATTAATATTACTGTTGTTTATGTAATGAAAATCACTAATACTTAACACATTTGTATTTTAACACCTTTTAAAACAGTAACATAATTGGATAGATAATACAATAATCCTATTATTTGTCTCAATGTCACTACATATTTTGTTACTTAAAATTATATTTCCGGCTCTACGTACCTACTCGTAGCATGAACCGTAGATAACGTAGAGGTTTCGTAGCGAATCTACGATCTTTTTTTTATTAGACAAAAAATTAACATCGTTTCTATTTGCTACTATGTAGGTAACTTATAGTAGAACTTTTTTTATTTGGGATTGTAATTGCTGGATAAAAAAATATTCATACTTAATTTAAAAAATCATATCCAGAAAATGATCTACCATTTTGCCATAAAGTCTGTGCGAAAAGAGAACAGGCATAGAATTTGAGGGCGCGCACTTGTATTTAATTAACCGTCACTTGTTCGTGTGAGGTTTATGCCCAGGTCTTTAACCTTAACCTACTAAATTAAATTTTGGAGGTTGTTGGTCAAAGACCTAAGCATAAACTCCACGCAACCAGCCGTGGGTTAATTAATACAAATGTACGCCCTCAAATTCCATGCCTGTCCCCTTTTCTCAAAGACTCTAAAGGTATAGATTTTTGTTGTTGGTAAGGCATAACGAATTATGTCTTATCCATAATCAAATTGAAGGCCCGGATTCCGTCCTGTGAAATGCCGAGAGACAAAGAAAAGGATTATTTTAGAGAATGGAAGTAACACTGGCATATCATGGTTTTTTCCATATTGGTGAACAAAGATAGTACAAAGGTACAACCTCAGGTAGTCTGGAAATCCCAACTGTTTATAAAGGCCGAAACATGCATCCCAAACGGTCCAGTAGTTTCTATAGTTGTAACAACAAAAGATAATTACGTGACTATGATATCATCTTCCTAGCCTTATCCCGTATTTCACGGGGTCGGCTACCTAATCTAGGGGCTTGAACGAGGGTACTGGTTTTTACACAGAGCGACTGCCATCTGACCTCCGCAACCCAGAAGGGAAACCAGACCCAATACTAGAATAGGCTTTTGCCAGGTTAGTGGCCAACCCAGCTGTCAGTAGAGTTTACAAACCGCCAATACTTAGCAATGGCCTCCGACATGGCTTAACGACTAATATCTACGATATTAACCGGGACCAACGGCTTAACGTGCCTTCCGAAGCACGGAAATGCTCGAGATGTTATACCACTACCTGTCACCCATCCATGGCCTGGCCATGTCGATGGTTGCTTGACATTCGTTATCGGAATGAATAAGGACTAACCATTTGACCACGAGCGCTTATAATTACGTGACTAGATAATCGTACCAATACTCAATTAAGTATAATTAGAGAAAAAGTACAAACATCTTATCAGCGAATAGGTAAACGAATTTAACCTTTGACCGCCAGCATTTTCCGTATGTACGAGTTACGGATGAGATAGGTACTATTAGGTACTGTCGCTAAGTAGATAACGGTTCGCAATAAACAGCTGATAGCTTGCTTTGACCCCAGATTGCGTTATCTATACGGCCACCAGTGCGTGCACGTAGTTCGCGCTTTACTTACGAGAAGTTCAATGCAAAAAATAATAAGGAAAAAAAAAATAAATGCGCCGTAATGCTGCGGAGAACCATAGCGAAGATATCTCCTAAAATACCCCTCAAATCAAATCAAATCAAATAATACTTTATTGTACACAGGAAAACACAAATTAAACATACATAACATGACATTAAGTGTACAGAAGGCGGCCTTATTGCTATAAATTTTATATTATTTTTCCTTTATATTTGGTTATTTTTTTTTTTTTGCATCATCATCATCAGCTACAACAGTCCACTGCTGGACATGGGCCTCCCCAAAATTGGGGGGTATATGCCATACTCACCACGCTTGGCAGGCGGGTTAGTGAGCGCAGTAGAAGTTTTCCATTCACAGGGAACGCTGCTGCCCATTCCCTGGATTTATCCGTTAGTTGCCTTTTACGACACCCGCAGGAAATTATGGGGTGATGCTATTCTAACCCGGCACCACACGGGCTGTTTTATTTTGCATAGTTAATGGTTTTTAATGTGCCTAAGTTCTAGCCTTGACTTTGTATTAAACAAATTGTAATAAACAATGTACTATTTGTTAATTCTTGCCTATTTATAAAGTAAGGAGAACAATAATTATACCACTGATAGTGGGGTCGCGAGAGATAAAGTTAACAAAAGGGGTGACGAGCTATCAGCGTTGGTTAACAAAGCGGTGACGAGTTATCAGTGTTATTTGCAAAAGCTCTTTGTAATAATATTATCTGTGAGTTCATTAACGAATTATGTATGGTCACTGTCAAGGCGAGATGTTTGGAACAATTACAGAGTTAATTAGGAACACAATATTCACGCTTCACGGATTTGGTAGAGCGTGAAGTGATTATTTATTCCTTTTTTTGTCTAAAATTATTTTTCTAAAGGGCAACAATACCCTTCTTTTTATAACGTAGACGGTTATGCAGCAAATCTCTCGACCAAAACAAATCGAGCCCCCCTATGGGAGTCGAACCAAATTGGGTAATTGTCGTGGATTGGTTATCACGACTCGACACGAGGGAGAGTGATGGATCGTCAGTGAACGAGACGGGAGACAATTAGATGTATGGTGCATTCTTCAATAGTCGTAGAGCAAAAGTTGCATAGAATGTAGAAGTCGCTCATCTTCCCTGGCATACTTAAAACCAGGGATATGGCAATGTAAGTTATGAATTTACATCTCTAAACGATTCTTTGCGCATTGCTATTATATTATCAGTAGGTATCAGCTCATAATTTACAATACCCAGCCTCAGACTTCGTTTAAAATTCCATGACTTCCTGGCCATCCAGCAAAGAGTTGACTGCACGGATGCAACATTTTGATCTTGATCGTCTGATCGAACTAATTAGGTGCATCCTTTCCCGGTTAGTTCATTGTTCGAATGCTTTTTGGTATGTCTTCCATGCTGGACTGGGAGCGATAGAAAAACATAGAATGTGCCAGCTGCATCTCCCGGGCATGCTGTAAAAACCAGCTAAGGGACTCGAGGGTTTCAGTATATTGTAATTTAGGCGATGGGCTGACAACCTGTCACTACAGCAATATAAAGATCTATCTTAAATAACCCTCAAAAACTTGTCAGACTTGGCGGAACGACCTTTGTTTGGATCGTTGACGCTCTGCCTACCCTATTAGGGATACAGGCGTGATATTATGCATGTATGTCTAACTGACGGCACCAAAATCGAACCAAAATAAGTTATTCTCAGAATCGATATCATTATCTTCCTTGGAATTTGATGTTTTTACAAAAATGAAAATAATGAGTTCAAAGGTTTCACTCAGGTTTCACCCACGACTTTCAGTGTACCGTGTCAAAATTTGAAGTGAAACTTGCAAAGATTTTTTAAGTCCATCAATGGTTAAAGAATTTATTAATTGGACAGAAATTTCAATTAATTTCTGCTCAAAATATAAGTAGGAATCGATTGGTATGAGTAGATAAAATATTTGCTAAGAAGATAACAAAAAAACAAGCAAACATTTAAGCGATCAGAAAGTTCAAGCACGCAAGGTCCAGACACAGAATAGAAGAACGGAGCAGTAAAACGTCTTTATAAAAAAAAACATTTGTTCTGTTGTTTGTCCATAGTTGGTCAGCCATAGACTGGCTTGAAATTACCATTAGAACCAGCAGTTTTGTAAACTGGTGTAAACGAACGAAGATTTAAGGTGATAGTAGAGATCACATTGAGGTAAATAAAAAAATGAACTAACGAAACTGTTTTCTTTCGTCTTTTCTCTACCACTCCACTAAAAACTTTGAGAGGACGAAAAAATAAGGAAGTGTGCAGTACAAAAACAAAGCAAATATAAATCATCATCTTCCTAGCCTTTTTCCCGTATCTTTCGGGGTCGCCTACCTAATCTAGATGATTGAACGAGAGTACTGGTTTTTACAAAAGATATTTTACTGTCCTTAACTTCTGCTGTGTCCTCCATCCAGATATTATCAACAATGTAGAGATCCGGTTGCGAGGGGTCAAAAGGTACGAGTTATCAAGTGCAAATAGATGAATCAACCGTTTGTTGTTGACATTCAAACGGTATATTCCTACACTGTGTGTACCCAGTAATTAGATCAATTAGCTGATTGATTGTTTCCTATAAACAACGTGGTGACACTAGGGTCGTTAAATTGTTTATTGGTTTTCTGCTGATGATATAACTACATAGATATACAATACCCTTACAGGGTAGGTAGAGATAGCGAACTGATAAAAGCATTTTACATCGCATTTTGTATAATCGCCATACGATGATGATGACATCGAATTAATTTTTTTAGGGATATTTCATGAGTTGTTATTTAAATTTCAATGCAATGATAAACTTCCCTTTTTATACCCTGTGTTGCCACTAAATTTTTTTAAAGAACAAAATTGTAATGCTTTTGTTTCCTTTGTTTCAGACAAATGTACCTTAGCGTGTAAAGGATGTAAGTATCTACAGAATATCCATCATCACATCATCCACATACTGACTTACCTAAAAATTCTGATTTGTAATCGTTCTTCCACTATCAGTACAATTACTCATCCTGCTAGCTTCTTCAAGCAAAGCTCTTGGACATTATCAAGAAATTTAACATAAGTTTATCTGTTGTCATGATCAGAAATTCTACTTGGTGTTTAGTCCATTTTAGATACTTGATTGAAATTGTCATCATCATCATTTTCAACCCACATCCAACTGCAGGGTTTAGGCAAATGAAATTATATTACCTACCCATTATTTTCCTCCAGCCCCAACGGCCCCGACTTTCCTCAGCGGACACAGCTACAACTATGGCGTGGAAGGAACCGTATCCATCTACCTGACTGGAGCTGACAAGCAGGAAACCAGCGTGAAACTCCTCGGTCAAGTGTCCGTCACTTCCATCGGCAACTGCGTCAACGAGCTCAGTGTTAAGAACCTAGCTATTTCTGGGCCTGACGGCAAGGTATGTTCGAATCACTTACTTTTTCATTTAGAATGGCACTTACATCAGAATTTTTCTCCAACCAAACTGTAAGAGTTTTCAAGACCTTACCGGTCCTTAAACGCGGTAAATATTCACAATGATCTGCATGATACTCAATTTCTATTCGGTTCACCCGCAACAACACCCTACTTTTGTCCCATTTGCTTCTACATTTGTCGATAACTACTTCAATCTAGCCATAATAAAATATCCGGGCCCGGAGTGCATGAGGAAAAATTTGTTAATTCATTTCTTTCTACTCATACCAAATAGTCCTGACTTGTGTTACTTACAATCCGTGAACACAACATGACGATAGCTACCACCGAATCAGCCAATCTCTTGCTAATAGGAAAAGTAGTTCGGTCAGCACCAGTTTTTTAATCACCAAATGGCCTCAATCCAGAGAAAGTTGGCGATTACTCCAGCGACAAGAGCGATGCTCTTTTTATTATGATTATGAAATAGCTTTTAAATTTTGATGTTCCATTTACAGAAGTACGGCAGCCCGCCCGGCATCGACAAGCCAGTGCGTTTCTCTCTGTCGGACGGCCGCGTTGGTGCCGAGATCTGCGCCGAGGAGGGCGACACCCGCCGCTCGCTGAACATCAAGCGTGCCATCATCTCGCTGCTGCAGACCGAGAACAAGCCTTCCACTCAGGTAATTCTTATTTTCTAGCCTACGTCTTCCCAAAGTTGGGTGAAGAATTTCGTTTTCTTCTTCCGTTTAATTCTGTTTTCGGCTTCAATATTTGTGCATTAGATTAGATGTGTCATAAAAGCGATGGCAGATCAATATGGCTGCGCTGCATCTCTATTATGGAGACCAATCTTGCTGCTGCCTAAATTTCACTACTTTAATTTGTTTCTTGCATCATCATCATCTGTTTTATATTTCATAGAGTAAAAAAACTAGAAATGGAGACATCTTTGAGCCAAAGGTTACATCTATAAATTTCTTACAAGCCAGTTAACACAGTAATTAAGACAAAGAATTGCGACCGATCGAGCGTCGAAAACAGCATTCGAAGTAAAGAAATGTAAAGAAAAAAGGTGACATAATCTATCGTTACTTTTCAGGACTGATCCAAAAATAATATTTAATCCCCTCTTTTTACAACAGGTGGACGTATTCGGCGCTTGTCCCACTGAAGCATCCTCGTCCCAGGAAGGCGCTTCCCTCTTGGTGCACCGCTCCCGCGACCTGTCCCGTTGCGCTCACCGCGAGCAGGGCAAGCACGATCTGATCACCGGAGTTTACAACCCCACCGCTGTAAGTTAATGTTCTTCGATGTGCATGTACTAGTTAGTTTCCGATACCAGAGTCAATCAGTAGATAGACGAGGTAGGGATTGAATTGAGACAGAGTCGGCGCGGCGATGAAGTGAATTGACCCAGAATCCTTAAACACATTGACATCTCCACGTCCACTCACCTATGGAATACAGAAAGTTTTTTGGCGAAGGACTCCAGGTGGTCGGGATCGGAAGTAAATCGGCCCCACAAAGAGCCTACCAAAGCTTATTTGGGTTCGTTCAGTCTGACTTATCCACAGAGAACATTGTCAACTTGATCCGGAGTGTTCTGCTAAAAGGTCCTCTGGAGATCCCTTAACATCTGGTTACCATACCTTTTGAAGTCTTCATATTTGCTTTTTCTTGTCACAGGAAATCAAGAACACCCAGGTCCTCCAGTCCAGCCTCCACGTCGAATCTAAAGTAAACAATGGCATTCCTGAGAAGGTCGCCGCCAGTGAAGAGTACCTTTACCGACCTTTCTCGGTTGGAGAGAACGGAGCCCGCGCTAGAGTCAACACCAAGCTAACGCTGACTGGCAAGGGGGCTGGAGCTCCTGCTGGAGGTATGAATAATTTTCTATTATTTTGACGGCCATCTTTAACTGCCCGTACGGTATAGTAGATTGAGCTTTGAGTACTTGATCTTGGAGGTCTTAGGTTCTATTCCCACTGGGGACAGATTCTTCTTCCTAGCTTTCTTTTCGTCCAGGGACAAGGTACTTTATATAGGTGGGCTGATGACCTTCTAAAGATTGAACGAGAAACTATTGGCTGCAATCGGCTCAAAGCATGCTGCATATGGAAAATCTTGAATACAAAGGCTATGGAAATCACAACCGCTGTTAATGTTTATATTATTGATAATTTTGTTGATCCTTGTAGAGATGTGACCAAATGGCAAAATACAAAAAGCAAATTTTCGTTACAAATAATTCCTTTCCACAGACAAATGCACCGAAAGCCGCACCATCATCTTCGAGAACCCCCACGGTCACTCCGGTGGTGGAAACGCGGAGTCAGCTCTCGCCGCCGTCAAGGATACCGCTAAGAACCTCGGCAAGGAAGCCAACTCCAAGTCTGCTCATGAGTTCGCTCAGTTGGTCAGGGTAAGTTTTCTAAAAAAATATTTATCCAATAATTGACTTGGAAATGTACTAGTTGATATTGGTAGTAACAAGGGTGACGATTTCTTGTCGTTGGGAGACTACATTACAGTAACCAAACCATAGCGGATGGTATCCGTATCCTATTAGGATGCTTTTGGATTTTTTATGTCCATGGGAGACCATATAAAGAGAGTCGATGTGATTTCCATGGTTGCATGCTTCAAAATTTCCCAGAACCACCAGAACGAACCTAATCATTACTGTACATTTTTTTCTTAATTTTTCAATGTACTTACAGATTCTGCGTACAGTCAGCAAAGATGACCTTATGAAGGTCTACGGACAAGTCAAGGGCAACAGCTTGGAAAAGTAAGTACAAATCGCATAAATTTTTCCCAGACCTTATCCCATAATTTGGAGTCTCTGCCAATCCTTTATTTCCAGTCTGCAAAATTCTTAGCACATTTTGAAGCAGATGTTTACAGAACTCTTTAATTTCACAGGCGTGTGTTCCTCGACGGTCTTCTGCGCGCCGGAACCGGCTACAGCGTTGAAGCTTCCATTGAAATTCTGAAGCACCGGGAATTGTCCCCAATTGAAAGCCAGCTGGTTCTGCTGAGCCTCGGAAACGCCAAACACGTCAACAATGAAGCTCTCAAGGCTGCTTCTGTAAGTCCTTTTGCCTGTGTTTTCTGTGTTTTAGTTGGTATAGTCACATTTGATTTTATCATCCTTTCTCTTTTGGATTTAGAATATTCAAGAAGTTGAACTTTGTCACTTTCTATATTGGCCTTAACCTTTCCTTCTGTAATAATTTTCTCGAAAATAGCAGCATCTTCTTTTCTATAATTGCTTTCAACCATTACGTTCTTTTAGTTTTTAAAAAAATTTTAGTAATGTTTCCAGTCTCTATTTGATCTTTTACGTCTTTTTTCTGAGTCTACACCAGAATCTTGATGTATTTGATGCGCTGCAAAAGCTAAATTAAAATATGTTTCACAGGGTCTCCTGGACAGCCCCATGCAATCAGCCGAGCTGTTTCTGGGAGTGGGTGCCCTCGCTGGCACGTACTGCCGCGACCACAACTGCCACGTCTCGAAATCTGAAGGTGTTGCCGCCATTAGCACGAAGCTGGTTGCTAAGATCCAGAACTGCAAGCCCAAGAACAAGGTTGAAGAAGACAATGTAAGCGGTTTTGATGTCTTTTAGTAACTGTTTTCAAAATTGCTGTTTTAGGGATTTTGGAAGGTATCTTCTTAGCATGTCGATGGCAGATATTACACTACACTCTTGCTGGGTTTCGATAAATTTTGATGATATCAAGATCAGTTTGTCATCAACAGTGTTAGAAAAAAACTTGTTTTATTTTGTTTGGAAAGGCAAAGCTGGTACTAGGTACATGGTATAAATAATGGTACTGTAATAGTAATAGGCAAAGCTTTGGGTTCAAATCTTGTCTATGGTAAATAGCTATGAAACAGTTTCTAGATAAAATTTAAAATGTGACTTGCAGGTCGTAGCCGCCCTCAAGGGTATCCGTAACATTCACCACCTGGAAGACAGCGTCATTGAGAAACTGGTCCGCTGCGCCAATGACAACAATGTCAAGGCCCGCGTCAGGGTCGCTGCCATCGAGGCTTTCTCTGCTGACCCTTGCGCTACTAAGGTAAAATATAAATAAAACACTAACATTCAAAGGATCCACTGAGAAAAAAGCCGCGTATCGGGGTGCCATGATTATTGATCATACTCATAAGTAACTACGAAGTCATAAGTTCCCAGAAATTGTTATTTCAATCCATCATTACAACTTCTGCCCGACCGGGAATCAAACCCCCAAGAGCCTCTGCACAGCACACTGCCAAATAGGTTGTGCGGATCATCAACATAAAACACAATTCTAATGGTTCTTACTAAGATTCCTGCCTTAAACTAGCCTTTAACAAACTAACAGAAACAAAGAAAATAAAGATATGGACTCCTGAACTACGTTTAGTGTTTCTTTGAAAACCAAATTACACTTTTTAATTTTATCAACCTGGTATCTTACAATTTTCTTATGTTTTAGGTCCACAAGGCCGCTATGGAGATAATGAAGAACCGCCAATTGGACTCTGAAATTCGTATCAAGGCTTACCTGTCCGTCATCGAATGCCCCTGCGCACACTCTGCGTCGGAGATCAAGACCCTTTTAGAATCTGAGCCCATTCACCAAGGTAATTTCACAGAATAGATTGAATTTAATTTGTACCATCGAATTGAGTTGAATATTTATCTAGCGAACTATCTTCATAGGATCTCTTAATTTTTGAGTCATCTACTTACATAAATCCGGTGCCTCTCATTCAAATTTGCTATTTACCAGTCGGTACCTACTACTATAACATCCAATTATTCTCTCTCTCTCTCTCGCTCTCTCATAATGGAATTTACTAATCAATATTTTGTTTCTAGTCGGTCGCTTCATTACCACCTCTTTGCGCCACATCCGTGCATCTGCCAACCCCGACCGTCGTCTACAACGCGAGCACTACGGCCAAATCCGCACCCCCAACCGCTTTAACGTTGACGACAGGAAGTACTCCTTCTACAGGGAAATGTCCTACAACGTCGACGCTCTCGGCATTGGAGGAAACGTCGAAGAGACCATCATCTACTCCCAGGACTCCTTCTTACCCAGATCTGCTGCTTTTAACCTCACTGCTGAGCTTTTCGGACACAGCTTGAACGTTCTCGAAATCGGTGGTCGTCAAGGCAACTTGGACCGCGTGGTTGAGCACTTCCTGGGACCTAAAAATGTCTTCGTCACTGAAGGTCCTCAGAACATTTACGACAACATTGTCAAGCGATTCTCGGAAATGGAGAACAAGATGAAAGATGTTGTTGGAAGGGGCCGTCGTTCGGTCAAGACTGAAGTCGACAACTTTGACAAGCATGTAAGTAAAAATTGTTTATAAAAAGGACTAACTTGGGATGATTAGCTTTGCAAGAAACTTTTTTAACTTTTGAAGATTAAAAGTAAAAATTATTGGTATGTTATGGGATCCTTATATTCATTATCAAAAATTACCAAATTATATTATGATTTTAGCTGAAAGCAGAAGGCACTTCATACAACAATGAGCTGGACCTGGACATCTACATGAAGATCTTCGGCACTGACGCCATTTTCCTGTCCCTTGGAGACGACAAGGGTTTCGACATGAACAGCATTCTGGACCGCCTCATGCCCATGATTAAGGGATCAGTAGACTCTCTTAAGAACTTCCAGGTACTAATTCCTTTTAGATTTCGGATAGGTACTTCCTTTCTTGCCTTGGTTGAACTAATTCTAAAAATATTATTATCACGTTTATACACCGTTTTATTTTCTATTTGCAGAAAGAGATCCGCACCCACCTTCTCTTCATCGACGCTGAACTAGCATACCCCACGTCCACCGGTTTTCCCATCAAACTGGACCTCGTTGGATCCGCCACTGCTCGTTTGGACATCGGAACCAACATTGACCTCCGCCAAATCTACCGCAGTCCTAAGAACGCTAAAATCGACGTGAAGTTAGTCCCCAGCACTGACATCGAAGTGTCTGGTATCTTCCTCGTTGATGCCGACGCCGTCACCACTGGTCTTAAGGTCATGACCAACTTGCACTCCTCGACTGGAGGACACGTTATCGCTAAACTATTGGAAGATGGTCGTGGAATTGACCTGCAATTCGGAATGCCCATTGACAAGCAAGAGATTTTGACTGCCTCCAGCGACTTAGTGTACTTTGCAGCTGAGAAAGGCCGCAAGGAGAGGCACATTCCTCTGAAGGTTGATACCGACAGGAAGGAATACACTGGATGCTTCGACCAGCTGTCTGGAATGATCGGCTTGACCATGTGCGGTGAAGTTTCAGTGCCATTCTCAGTGTCTGGTAAGTCTTTTAAGCAACAGTCATAAAATCATACTTATTCAAGTGTTTTACGTAGATTTTGATCTAATCCGTTCCTCTCTTTTAGGTCCAGATGCTCAGGCTTCCCTTTCCAAATTTATCGCCCGTTACCCTCTTACTGGATCCGCAAAACTGAAACTGGTATTGGAGAAGAACGACCTTAAAGGATACCACGTTAAGGGAGTTGTTCGCAATGACAACCCGCAAAAACAGAGCTTCGAATTGCTGTTTGAAGCTGAAGGTTCCACTAACCGCCGCTCATCTGTATCCGGAGAAATGATCAGAACTGACGAAGAAAAGACCTTGAAGATGACTGTTGAATCTCCTATCAAGAACTTGTACGGCCAGCTTTCATACTTCAACAAGCCTAACGAGAAGGTCGCTCTAGTGAAAGCTTCCATTGACAAGGCCGAGTACTACGCTAAAGCCGGATTCCTTGTCCAAGGAAACGACAAGCGTATGGTCTTCTCTCCGATCATGGAGTACCAGATCCCTGGCGAAGGTGGCAAGCAGACACTCAAGGTCGACGGAAAACTGACCAGAGAAGTCAACGGACCAAACACTAAGTACTCTTTGGACGGAATCAAGATCAACATTCCCAACACCAACGAGGTTGTTGAAATGAACGGTCACTTCGTCCAGGAGCCTAAAGGATTAGAACTGGACCTGAAGGCTAAGAAGGGAGACCACAACATGATGGTCAGCGGTGCTCTTAAGGGCTACGACGCAAAATTGGAGTTCCAGAACACTCTAAACCCCTACGTCAACTTCAGGGTTAGCGGACATTTCGAAAACAAACCAGAGGTAAGTAACAATTTCGGTGTTATTTGTTAACAAAATATATCAAATTATACTTATACATTCAAACAGCAATCAACTAAAACAACATTCAATAACCAAAATTTAAATATTTTTAGCTCTACCACAACGACATTGAGCTGAACTACGGAAAGGATCTTCGCAACCAACACAACAAGGTCAACTTCAACCAGCTTCTCAAATACAGCAGGAAGTCACCTGAGGACTTCAGCGTTATGACTAAGAACAAGTGTAAGTCCACAGTTATAACTACCAAGCTCACTTTTGACCTGGAACATCATATACACTGAGATTTCCTCAAGCTGCTAACACAAGCCAGATGACCCCCTCAGAAATCTAACCGTTTTAGCGTAATTTATTAGCAGGCAAGACTGTAACGCTGTTGCCCGAACAAGACGGATTAGAGGTTGATACCACTAACTTCATCTCACCTAATTCTCACATATAATTATATTAAACTAATGACTATGTTTTTTTATCACCAACAGTTGAGATCCATGCCTTGCCCCTGAAAATCAAATTCGAAGCCGAAGCAGACCCAAGAAAGGTAGACATCGAAGTCGGAGGACAATACATGGACAAGAACGCTGAGTTTGATCTTGAAGCAAGAACCCATATTAAGAAACCTGGTGACTACAGTGTTAAAGTAGTAGCTGAGGTTGACAAGAAAGGAATTGAAGTACTGGCCAAACGCGACATCGTATCCGCTGACAAGTCCAACCTAGAAAACTACATTGTAGTGAAAGGTCTTGGCAAATATGAATTGTCTGGTGTGGTTATGCACAAGGTTAAGGAAAATGACATCAACGTTGGTGCTAACGGACATCTGACTATCTCTGGCAACGGAAAGAATGAAAAGATCACGTATGTATTTTTGAACATTTCTTAAGTAATACACCACAACTTATTGAACACTTTCAGGCTGAAACGGATGGTGTCACGAATACTAAAATCGGTTACTCAGTCAACGGAAATCAACAAATTTCAGAACGAAATTCTATTAAATGATATAAAAATTGACTTTCCCATACTGTTTTTAATGGGATATGAGAAGCCTTTTTAACATTTACCAGAAGATTTTCTTTATGAAAGTTATTCAGTTTAATTGACTGAGCAATCATTTCAGTTTTCAGGATACCGTCACTTCACCTTTTAAATTACGTAAACAAATAAAATCTCAACTTTCAGCTTTGACATTGGAGTTATCGAGAACGCCAACATGTACTCGTCCCACGCCAAGGTTGCCTCCAAGGGAGACATTTTGGACTACCTCCTGAAGATCACCCGTGGAGCTAACCCCAACGCTGTACTCAAGTTCAACCTGAAGGATGCTATTGCTGCTAACGGTAACTTCAAGGTTACTGGAGCCGATGGAAAGGGTCAAGGCGCTATCATTGTTGATTTCAAGAAGGTAAGAAAAAATTTAATTTATTTACAAAACATAGAAAATTTAAAAATTACACTTATGTGCCTTGATAACGATATTTCTCTTCCCGGTTATACTGTAAAAGACAGTTGACCCGAAGATTCCGATTGACGCGATAATAGGTTAACGGATAAAGAAATAGAGATGAAATCTGTAACGGTAATCAAAATTGTCAGACGTTTTTTTCCCTGTAAAGATAAGGATATGATAGAACGAATGTTATATAAATTTCTCCCACAGTCCCAGCGCAAGATCAAGGGAGACGTGAAGTTCCAAGTACAGGACCCTGTTTACAACGTAGACGCCGATGTGTTCATGAACTTTGAGAAGGACAACAACGACAAGATCCACATCAGCTCCCACAACAAGCGCACTGACAAGCTTATCGACTCTAAGTAAGTAGTTACACAAAATGCTTTATCTTCTCCGAAAGAGGTGTGGTAAATATAATTTCTTGATAAATATTTTTGATTTCACTTATGTCACATTAGCAGTAGGCACTGGACGGTCTAATTGCTCAAGATACCCCAGTGTGAGACGAAAGTAGAGTAAAAAATGATAGCAATGATGATTGTAGAGATTTTCACAATACGAACTTATGTAATTGTAATGGTAATGGTAATGAAAGGGTAGATGGACCGATTTACGTTTGTGAAATTGTGGTAATATTTTGGGATGAGAGAAAATATTAAAACATCAACGATAATCTCATGGAATAGATAGACCATAGGCTTGAACTGGCATATTATTGTTTACAAAAGAAGTTATTTTGTTCACTAATCTATAAATTTTATTCAACTCAAGGAACAAGCTGGACTACGCTGGCAAGAAGACCGAGATCAACGTCCACCGCGACGGTGGCCTCACCGACGGCAAGTCTCACGCTAACGTGGAAGTCGTTCTGCCTACTGAAAGATGCCTCAGCCTCAAAATGGACCAGGACGTCAACGTTAAGAACGATGTAAGTAAACCTGACCATAACTGTTTATTTTTTACAAGAAAAGTTCGTGTGTCTCATCTCAATTGATAGAAGTGACGATGAAGATATTGGAGCATGCTAGATAATATCTTTTTACTAATTTTTACCTTGTAAAAGCCCAGGTCATAGGAGCATTAGTTGTTATTGCTGTTATCGAACAATCTGATAATGTTTTCTGGTGCCAGAATTTTTTAACTACCTAATTGACACTTGTATGGTCATATTCTTCATCTATTTTGTGTCTTTGAGTAGGTGCCTAAATGAATTACCCGGAAAAGTTTGAAATATCTATTTCTTTATTTGCTTATTGAATTTTCGAAATAACACTGGTTAATCTAAATCCATCAGGTTGTCAACGGCCAAGTGAACTACGTACTATCCGACGCGACCAAACGCGGAGGCCCAGCTTCCATCATCTCCTTCAAGTCCAAGGCTGTTGACACCAACTACGAGAAGATGGTCATCAACCTCGAAGGTCTACTGGAGATGAAACTGAAGGATGGCAAGGGCCTGCAGAACTCATTCATGATGAAGAACACTCCTGATGCCAGTGGAGTCTACAAAATGGATTTCAAGGTAATAATAGCAAAGAATATATTTATTGACGAAAACCAGTAGACAAATGATTATGTTTTGCAGGACATAGGTCTCAAGAAACTAAATTATTAGTCTAGTACAGCTTGCATACAGCGGCTTCCCGCACTCAGATTTGTGGTTCCACATCGTACAGGATCTAACAAAGATCGCTGCACCTTCCGATTCGTGATAACCACTGAAATACTTTCCTGCCCCAACGCAACGGTCGTCTGTCCGCCACTCATTCTGCCTTTCTTAGAACGACAACTGTAAAAAAAAACTCCAACTTGCAAAAAAAATAACGATCGTTTTCTTCACAGAGCGACCTGACCGGCAACCTGGTACCCAAACCAGCCTCCCTGTCTCTGACTGGCACCACCACCGGCCTCTCCAAGGATATCACCGAGAAATACAAGCTAAAGGGCAACTACGGTAGCGACTTCACCTTCGAATTCGACCAGAACCTGTTCGAAATCAAATACCCGTCAAAGGGTGGAGAGAGCAAGTTAGTATTTACTTCTACTATCCCGACAACATCTTAATCATCGAATGACGTAGCAGGGGAAAGTTGGCGCAGAGCGCAGTAAATATTGCTCAAGAAATATACCTATTTATTAATTTTACTTTAAAATTGATCAGGATGATTTATTCATTTTTAGGTTCGCTTAAAAGCTTTTAATAAGCTTTATTCCTTCATGCTGGACTGGAAGCAATAAAAGAAAATCCAGTTTTCTATATGTATGTTAGCTTAGCTTCTTATCTTCCCGAATTCTTCTTCTTCCTGAATTAATATTTCGATTACTTTTAATATTTTACTTAACTTTTTCTTCTTTCGCACAGATACCACGACGACTTCTCGATTGCAGTCCACCTGCCCTTCGAGAAGGCTCATGACCTCAAGTGGGCATCAAACGTCCTGATTCTGAGAAACGCTGATGAGACCGGCGAGGTAAATGCCATTCAATTATTATAACCTCTAACTGCTTCCGTGGTCTAGCGGGAGCTTTGGGCTCCCGATCCGAAGGTCGTAGTATCCACGGAAAAAACAAAGCTGGTATTTTAAAATTTATCACTTGTGAGATTTTCACCAGATTGGTTAGGATAATGCAGGCTGAACCAATTGACAAGAAAAAGAGTGCCATGTTTTGAAGAACACTTTAAGTCGTAGGTCCCGGACAGCCTTTGATACTGGTCGCCATAAAAACCATGGCAGATGCATCGAAACTAAGAGGCCTGATAGATGTGCTTGCTATTGAAAACTCTGACACCAGGGTTCATTGGATCATTCGTCGACCTGAAAACCCACTCGATAGTAGATTAAACGAGATTTTCTCATTCACAGTTCACCATCATCGAATCTTTCAACATGAACGGCGAGGAATACAAGATGGACTCCAACGGAAAGCTCAGCAGGAAAGACGGTTTCGCTAAGATGAAGATGTCTTGTCCCCACAACGAACCATTTGTTTTGGAGGCTAACTACAAGGCCGATGTTGATGGTAAGTTCTAAAAACCAAATAGGTATTATGGAAAGATGAAAGATGGACTGAACTGAGAGCGAAAGAAAAACAAAATGTTCTATAGCAGATTCTCTTCCCGGGCATACCTACTGTAGAAATCAGTAAAGAGAGACGAAAGTGTCGGTAGGCAAAAGACTGACAAACCCTCAAACTAGTCAGAATCAACAAAAACGCTTTTTTATGAGGTCGTTGACGCTCTGTCTACCTCAAAATACATCAGGCGTGACTCAATGTGTATATTGATCCTGTAAATCTTTTGTACGCAATAGGTGAAAAGAAGAAGGCTACCGTGGAAGTGAAGTCCCAATACGGCAAAGGCAAGACAGCTTCCGTATCAGTTGGCGCCGAGGCTGCTCCTCAAGAGTTCGGAATGATGGTCAAGGCACACGCTCCTCAGGCTGAGAAGTTCAAGAAGATTGATGTCCAGATTATCACCAAGGTATCTATTTTTAACCGTTTATAAGGTGACGCGTAGGGGCGACTGGCGCGAGCTTGTATCGGAAGAAATCATTATCTTTCTTCAATGCATCGCAATTTTAGCGATAAGGGATGGCAAACTGTCACTTTAAAAATACACAATCCTTCCTGAAATTATTCTCAACAAAAATCAGTCGCCACCAAAACAGTAGATCCGTTGATGCTCTACCTATCCCGTAAGGGATATAAGGATGAATTTAGATTTTTGTTATGAACGGGATTATTACCACGATTATGTTTATTGTTACCTAATCTAATTGCAGTGAACAACCGCGAAAGTCTCAAAACTTATATAGGATGAATTTACGTACGTAGACACATAATTAACCTTCATCTTGCCTTCCAGAAACCCGCCCCTGACGCGTACAGCGTATCCGCGAACGCCGATGTGGACGGACGCGTCTACAGCTACGACGCACTTGCTGAGTACTCCAGGGTACACCCAGTCATTGACATCAAGTACAAGTGCCCCGATTCTCCTAAAGGAAGCAGGTGAGGAAGATTATTCCACTTATTCTGAATATAGAAACATAAATATTATCTCGAAAATCACAAAATATCGCAGAAGGTACATGGGGTCCTTCCAATCGATGGGTAATATTACTGTCCCCGGACCATATACATTCACAAGTATAGATTACGTTGGATACCGTGTATTCATAAAATGTAAAGCACAACTAATAATTTCTAAAAACTTGTTTTATGCACAAAATATGATATTAATTGACAATTCTTAGTAAAAACAAAATTTAAGATACTAATATTTGTTTGTAGGATCTACGCTAAAGGACACATGGTCGACTCCCACCAAGGCAAGGCCGAGATCAAACTCGAGAACGTCCGCGACATGTCTCTTGAAGCTAACGGTGAAGCCCGCATCGAAAAAGACAACGTTGCTATCAAAGCCAATGCTAACTCTCCCCAACTCGGACTTAAGAACTACAAAGTTGAGATTTCAAGCAAAGACGCCGGAAGCGGCAAACGTCTCGAATTCCACGCCACCAATGACAACAAGAATGTTCTGAGTGGAAGCACTTCCTTCATTAGCAAGCAAGAAGGCCCGAAGACTATTATTGAGGGTTCTGGATCAGTTAAGGTCAAGGATGAACAGAAATCTGCCAACTTCAAGTATATCCGTACTCTGCTGACTGAAGGCAACGAACAAGGCATGGAGGTTAGTATTTAGCTTCAATAATGATAGAGTAGAATAGAATCTTCTTATCCTTCAGGACTTTCCGTATTTTCTAATTGCGGTCGGCTCTAATCGTCATCCTTCTCCAATGACATAGTTTTTGGGTCGTCGAGGGGTCTACGTTATCTTTCTCGAGAATCTCGAAGTATTTCTTGATAGCTCCCATCCATGTTATTCAAGGTCTTTTATAGCTAGTAGAACCAATGATAGCGACGATGCAGTCAGCCAAATGTTTGCTGTCTTAAGATAGACCGATGACCTTATAAACTATAGTAGTGAAAATCTTACAGTTGTTGATCATGATAAATTTTGCCGTGTAAATCTCGTATTAACCATAATGTTGCTTGCAGACCTTCCTAAACCTGGCTATCGGTGAGCGCAGCTACGTCGCTGAATCTCGCGTCACCAACTTGGAGTACAAGACCTCATACGTCTACTGCGAGGAGAAGAAGCAGTGCGCCAACGCTGAGATCCAGTCCAAGATTCAGATGCCCAGTAAGTTTGGTTTCCACCTTCTGACATGTGGGTAGTCGGGTCGGGGTTTTGACCCGCGTAAAAAATAGGCCTCTGATCTAAATTATAACTTAAAAAAAAATAGGCTATAATGTTCCACTAATTAAGTAAAGATTAAGATCGAGGATCTACATACTTGTCTAGATAACACAATTACACTGCCTTGATAAATCAAGTTTTAGTATTTGAGAACAAATGAAGACCTTAAGCATATTTTTGCCATAGGACTTGAAAACTATAAACTACTATCAGTTTGTGGGAAGCTGTTCCTTACACCCGTCATATAAATTTAAAATGGTGAGATTCCGAGATTCCCCATCCAGTGTGTCGTCTAAAATACGTTTTTTTTTTTCAATTTGAATATCTTCCTGTACTTTTTGTAGGATAGAATGCAAACTCATGGACCTTTTCCTTTACAGAGCCCGGAACCTTCCAACACATCGTCAACGCCGGTTTCGACCTCCGCAAGCTCGGCTTCGCTCCTGAATTCGGTCTCCAGATCTCTAACGAGGTTTCCGAGAAGAGGTTCCCTCAGTACACCCTGGACTTGCACGTGAACAAGGAAGACAAGAAGTACTACCTTCACATGTACAGTCAACCTGAACATGGCAGTACGTATACTTTTGTTATATTTATTTTACAAATGGTTCACTATGGGGTCTAGTCAGAGTCAGTGGTGACAGAGACCGTGACGGCAATTCGGCGTCGCAAACAACGCGACTTACCTTCAACAAACCCATACCTGAGTAATTTACTACCATGCATGACACCACTGATTAGAGAAAGTCGCTAGCTTTTAATCTTCTGTTCATGAGAAAACAGAAGGGGACAGCAATGTAGACGGACTTATTTTAGGTATAATTAAAATATAGTTAGGTCGCGTTTTTAAATCGACTACAGCGTCAACGTTGACGGATCATGCTGATCAGAAACATTTAAAAGCTGCTAGGATTTAGTAGAGAGGTGTAGTCACAAGATGTTGGTCTTCAAATAACGCCTTATATTTTCAATACGAAGAATACCAACTAAATCCCCATTTCTTTTCAGAATTCCCCGCCGGCATCACGGTAACCCTGCCCCAACGCGTCCTAGCCCTGGAATCCCTGGTCGTGTACCCCACCAAGAAAGCCATGCCGTTCCCCATCAAGGGAGAAGTGACCCTGCATCTGGACAAGAACAAGCCTGCGCAGAAGACGGGAGCCAGATTCATGGTTGACGTCACTGGTGATGAGAAGCAGCACAGTGCTGTCGCTGAGTTTGGATTCAGCCATCCTAAGATGGGCAAGGTAAAGATAATCTTCAAGTCTAACTCTTGTCTTCTCGAGACCCTTGAAAAACAATACGGTGGCCACTTGCACTCATACTATTGTGACCACCTTTCTGGTCCAAACAACAAACAACTACTTCGTTAGACGAATGATCTGAGCTTTGGACTCTCAAAATCTCGATTGGCAAAATAGACCATAAACCACAGTCCAAAACACAGATGCTCCTTTCAAATGAAATTGGCAGTTCGAAGATATAATTGATACTTTCAGTCACAGACTTTAAACTTTATGAGTGTTCTCAAACATTTTTTTTGTTGTTATAGGAAGCACTCATCAAGCTCGGTGGAAAACTGGCTCGCCCCAATGAAAACACCTGGAAGATGGAATCTGGTGCCATTGTCTCTCACCCATCTCTTGGAAACGTAAGTCATAAGATCAATCCTAAAATATACGTTTTTGTTTTATTTTGCGGTTTATTAACACTATTTTATTTTACACAGGACCGCGAAGGAAAGATCGTCTTCGAAGTAAACCCCATCCACATCAAATTCATGGTAAGAACTTTCTTTTTTAAAAACAATTGTTACTAGGTACGATAGTTGATGATTTGACTCTCGTCCATCCGAGACAGAGTCAATGATAGAACATGATTAGCCAAACACTGACAGAACAGCAGCAAATTTTTTGGCGTCGAACTTCGATAATAGGATGAAGGCAAGGAAAGGCCTCTCGAGAAGTATGCTGTAGGATCGTTTATCTGGATTTATCGAGCAGTTAAGATGTAATTAATGCTTTTGCTTGAGGTAGATCCAAAACAACTCCTAGAGCTTAACAACGATCATAAAATTTTGTTTTACCTTTATCCAGGCAAGCACCCCATTAGTTAAGGTCATCGACTTGGAAGGCAACGCAGTGCTCAAGGAGAACCTTCAAGAAGGAACCATCAAGTTCAGTCTCCTCGAAGGCAAGCCTGTGCAAGTCAAAGCCATCGCCAAGGACTACACTTACTACGAGTTCACTACCGGATACTATGGTAAGTATTTTAGTTACATATTCTTCAATGAGAACGTCAGATAGAACACAGATTTTGAGCCAAAATAATAAAGCTATGTACGTTTAGGCATAACTGTCTCTAAACGTATTATTAAGAAGTGCGTTCTTTTATTTTTGATGGGTAGTTTCTTGATTTTAGGGAAATTATGGCAAAAAATAGAGCGCATATTTACTCGAACGCTTAAACCCACTAGAACACATCATGCTATTCTGTCACGTGGAAACTACCTCTGTTTATGTAGAGTCGTTCAGCCCTTTCAGCATATTATTTATATGACACCGGACTTCGGTGGGAAATTTGGGAACGTTCAGTATCAATAAAATAAACCCTTCCTTCCAGACGAAGCCGAACGCAAGCTGTCCATCGTCGGTCACATCGACCCCGAGAAGCGTGTGGACATCAGCGCTGATGTGGTCTTAGGCAAGGAGAAGAAGAATATCGCCCACGGTGCCCTGTTCCTCCAAGACAACCTGGTTAAGAGCGACTATGGCGTGTCACAGGAGAACTTCAAGTACTTTGTGGTTAGTTAGAAGAATAGCTCACCTTCTCTTGCCTCAGCTGTCCTAGTTCTTGTAGGCAAATTGCGATCACTGTGGCCAAATACTGGTCCAATATTATTTTTGTCTACAAAATTTATGAAACAGAAGAATCATTAAAGCCGACCGCAGCTTGATCTCGCTGTTGTGAAGCTGCAAGTAAACTTAGGTATCTTCTAATATCAGATTAGGTACATATCAATATTAATGAAACAGAGAAGCTTTCCGTGAAACAATGTAAGAAATAATGGTTAGCTTGCTCCTGCCAACCAAGAACCAAGAGGTTCTGAACACAGAAGTAGAACTACAACTTTTTTATTTCCAGGACGCACTCAAGAAAGACCTGGACACCCTGGAGCAACGCATCAAGCAACTCGGAGAGAAGGGCAGCCAGGAGTTCAAGGACATCTTGAAGAGGGTCGAACCCACCATGAAGAACTTAGCTGCGGCTTACAAGGATGACCTGGAGAAGTTGTACAAGGAGGTGGTCAACGACAAGACTCTGAAGGAAATCTCTGAGGCACTGTGAGTATTTGGAAATGTTTTGTACAACTATGAGGTTTACTCTTTTATCTCAGCAGTGATAACTTCTGGAGTACCACAAGGGAGTGTTTAAGGTCCCTTATTGTCCATGTTTAAGTTGTTTTTATCTGGTATATGTTACTAGACCACGGGGTCTAGTGGCCTGAACTTTGATTTCTTGATCCAGAAATCATGGCTTCAATTTCCACGGGGGACACATGAAGTTAATTCTGTCACTTTATAAGTTTGTTCCCAGTTTGGTTAAGACAATGTAGACTGAATCGTGGATTCAACTGATTGTCTGAAAAATAAAATGTATCAGAAAGTACGTTAAGACTGCAGTCCCGTTTGACATTGACAATAAAACATCAGACATGAGTACACGTGTTGATAACTAATATTCCTTTGCGACAGACACCAAGTCGTCCACTTCTTCGCCAAGCTCATCGACGACGTGATCCAAGCCACCAAACCGATGATGGACAAGATCTGCCAAACCCTCACTGAAACTAGCAAGAAGATCTGCGAAATGTACGAGAAGCAAGTCGAGCCTCAGCTTAAGGAGCTTTACGCCAACGTCGCCAAAGTAATCAAGGAATACTTCGAGGGTCTCGTTGACTTGGTCGCTCACTTCGCCGCTATGATCACTGACTTCTTCGAAAAGCACAGGCCTGAACTTCAGGAGCTTACCAACACTATTGCTGAGATCTTCAAAGGTAAATAAAATACGATAAGTATTATTATCCCTCTTCCTTGGGTCGTAGGTATTCTCACAGCCAAGGTTAGCGATCTGATCACAGATCAATTGTTCTGGCGTGGGTCAAATAATGTCAATTCCAAAGGGAAATTAATAGATCGTCTACTATAATTACCTACACTTTTTTTGTTTTTGTTTCATACACCCATTCCTTTTATATAAAGAGGGTACATCCGCTACTAAGTAGGAATTGCTGCATTTGCGTAACAAGTCTGCAAGTCGGTCGACCGAACTTTTGTTATCTCTAACTATCTTGTTCTTTCACTTTGGTTTATCCTAGTTTCTTGTGATAAAAAATACATCATTCTGGAACCACATTTCTGTATGATAATAACTGTAATCTCGTTCTTTGCAGACTTGACCCGCATGTTGGTGGCACAGATGAAGGAAATCCGCGGCAGAATGGGAGCAATCATGACCGACATCGCACAGAGATTGAGGGAAATGCCAATCATCAACGCCATCAAAGAGAAGGTATGTTTGTGTCTCATATTATTTACAAGTACCAACCTATCTTTAGATTTGGGAGACAAAAGATAAACAAACCCCTACGAGTGTACTCGAGCTGGCGTGAAACGTGTTAAGCCAGCTTGACTTGGCTCTACTCTAACACAATTAATCATTTAACAACGGTCAGCAATCTAGGCATTGCTGACTTTGTACAACAGAAACACATACCTCTTAATCATCGAAAGGCTCTATAGTACCCCAAATTGACCATTTCATTTTTAATTGCAGTGGCAAGAACTGCAAGTACCTGAGCAAGCTCTGGGTATGTTACACGAAGCTCACAACACCCTCCGCAACCTTCTGCCAACTGAGGAGTCCAGGGCATTCGCTGATGCTGTGTTCAGCTACGTTAACAAGGTGAGCATTCTCATAAATAACAAAAACAGAACCTTCACTAGGATTCCTTGTATCTTTTCAATAGATAAATAGTCATAAAAATGCCAGACCCAGAACAGATATTTAAAGTCATCATTGCTTGACGTAACACTATTCAGAAACGGCCCTTCAAAAGTAATTATTGTTATTACAATCTCTCTTTCTGATCGATTCTGCATGTTCCTTTGGTGCTTCTGCATCGTTCAGCTGGTTAGACCATCTAGTGATCTCTGGATCTTTCTCTTCCATATCCTTATGAGGATCAATTTCACTAACTTTTCATTGCTATATCTGCGTCATGTTATATGACAGAAGCAGCTAGTTGGCACCAAGTTGATAAAATTATTCAATACTCCGCTTTTCCCACAGAAACTCCGCAACGAGAAGGTGGACGACGCCAAGGAGCTCCGCGGCGTATACGAGAAGTTCGCGCTCGCCCTCACCTCGGTCGTGCAGTTCGTCAAGAACCAACTCAACCACATGGGCATCCCCACGGCTATGAACCTTGGAGCTGTAAGTATCAGAAACACGAACCGCGCCTTTTAAAAGAGTGAGTGAATAGGCGTCACCTCTGTCGTGTAGTTTGTCTAGAACTAGCTAAACCACTTGGGTATCCCCATAGCTAACAATATAGAGAAGAAGAGACAGGTGTTCAGACACGCAGAACAGTTTGGTGAGGTGTGTCATGGATTGCAATGGCTTTCCATATTCACACCTAGCATTTGCACTACAGCACATAACGTTGTTTTTGCTTCGGCTTCAAATAAGTCTAGAATTCTTCAACGTATTCTCTTTTTCCTAGATTCCCTTCATCGGCGGTCCCGGCCAAGCCTCTGCTCCCGTCTTCGGCGGCGCAGTATCCTTCAGCCTGATCAACCAGATCCTCAAGGGAGACGTGCCTGACCCCATCAGCCTGGTGCGCGCTTACAGACCAAGAAGCCTGAACCCACTTGACGAGATCCCCGCTAAACGTAAGTAGACCAGATACATTTAACCATCAAGTGCACCCACTTAGCCTAAGGTGCGCCAGAAGATATTATGGTATTAGGCCTGCTCTCTCCTTGCCAGGTGCCCTATCTTCTCCCTAGGCAGATATAAAAGTTGAGTGACGTGTCCAGGGAATTTCCTGTAGCAATTCTGCAATCTGTCAGCCCAGATTATGGCAAATATCTTCCAATTTAGTCAGTTGTTAAGCTTCCAAATGAATGAACCTCACGGAGAACGTTCCAACTGTACTTAGTATTGTAAGCTGGTTCGCAAATCAAAAGTTCAACTTTTTGTGTGCAGAATAAATTCTAACCCTATATTCTCTTTCCAACAGTAAGAGCAGTCATCGTAAATGGCCAACACATCTTCACGTTCGACGGCCGCCACATGACCTTCCCTGGCAACTGCAGATACGTTCTCGCCCACGACCACGTCGACCGCAACTTCACACTCGCCATGCAGCTCGCCAATGGTGCCCCCAAGTCTATCATTCTTGAGGACAAGAGCGGCACTACCATTGAAATTAAGGACAACGGACAGGTAAGAGAAATGTTGTGGTTCGTAGTTGCGCATAAAGTAATACCTGGTTTAAAAATGAGCTCCGGTTTTCTTATAGATTTGACAATCGCAATAAGACCAGCATGTTGGTGACTTCTTAAGTAAAACAACCCTCTAATCTTCTTCAGAAGACACTCTGGACTTTCACACTCCCTTAATACTGCTTTTTATTTCTTCTTTTCCGTTCGCTCCCTTGAGGAATGTCATGATAGCAGAGGTACTAAGAAACTTCTAGAAAAATCACTGTCGTGACAATACACAGGTTGTAAGAAGAAAGTTTTTTTTCACCAACCTCTGTTTCTGCAATACTATTAACATTGATTGTTTCCAGGTCGCCGTCAACGGCGCCAACACCGGTTACGGCTTGATGGAAGGAGATGCCTTCGTGTTCAAGGACACTTCAGGCCGCGTCGGACTCGGATCCCGCTACGGAGTTATGGCTTACTGCAGTAGCAGCAAACTTGAGGTGAGTTATTGCATTGTTGTTAACCAATCTTGATCTGTGACTTAGTTGGACCACTACCTAACCTAAAATAACAACGTGCAACCCAAAGCACAACATCCAAGACCATCACAGTAGCAGTGATAATGATGTGTGATTTTTGTTATCGAAATGAACCAGCGTGTTTGGATAAACGAATTATTCGAACCAATCAAATGCATCTGACGAGACGCCCAGAAATCACTACCCTTATTTACTGGGATGCCAGTAGCTTTCATTATCTTCTTCTACAAACAACTGGTACGAAATTGCACAATATTTTAATGCATTAGCACCACTGAATAATGTCCACCTAAAACGATTGTCATTGCTCTGGCTACTTAAGTCTCAAAGACTACTTATTTAAGGACTACCAAATCCTCGTCATATTATCTTCTGACAGAATAACTAATGATTTATTTATTTATTTAACCATTTATTGTACACAGAAAGATACAAAGGACAAAATACATAGGAAACACAGACACAACAGGCACTGCTTATCTCTAAAAAGAAATTTCTTACAGCAGACCTACAGAAGTGAAATGGCAATAAACGATAATTGTTATTTCCAGGTATGCTACATCGACGTAAACGGCTTTTACCTTGGCAAGCTGCGCGGTCTTCTCGGAGACGGTAACAACGAGCCCTACGACGACTTCAGAATGACCAACGGAAAGATCACAACCTCCGAAAGCGAGTTCGGCAACTCCTACAAACTGGCTTCCAGCTGTGCCGCTGTCAAGACCCCCGAGCACAACCACGCCCAGATGCACGGATCTATGCCAGCTGCCTGCGAGCAGGTGTTCGGTGGTGTGTCACCCCTTCGCCCGCTGTCGCTGCTCCTTGATATCACTCCCTTCAGGTAAGAAAACTATCTCCTCAAAGGCAGTCTCTACATTGCGAGGTTGCGGCAAATAACTTAGCAACATTGACCACATAAACAGCACGTCGTAAACATTCAATATGGCGGCAGCTAGCGGCCATTTTTATTTTGTTTACTCACAGATACTTATTTTGTATTAGCAACAAAATTCGTAAAATTTAAGAGTCGAATTGTGATTTAAACGGATGGATTATTAGAAGAACTTGTAAAATAATCACGATTGGCTTTGTCACAAGAAAGATCTAACAATATTCTATTCCCACAGACAAGCCTGTATCCACGCCGTCGGCAGCGCCAAGCCCGAAGACGCCCTCCGTCAAGCCTGTGACTTGGCCCGCGGCTACACTGCCCTAGCTGTCACCGGAATGCTCCCCGCTGTCCTACCCTCCGTCTGCGTCAAGTGTAACGATGCTGATGGTCCTAAGGACATTGGAGATACTTACGAATTGAAGCTGCCGAACAAACAGGCTGACATTGTTGTTGCCGTTGAAACTACCATTGTAAGTACAAATTATTAGGTACCTTTATTGCGATAGGTAGAAAGCTATAAGAATCCAATAAACATCCAACTAAACTTTCACCCACTTACAGCCCAACGAAAAGAACTACAAGAGCCTGGTGGTGCCGCTGGTCTCCCAATTGGTCGACAACCTGAAGAGAGACAAGATCACCGACATCAAGGTGTACCTCGTCGGAATCACCTCCGCATTCCCCTACCCTATCATCTACGATGCAGACCGTAAGTGCTCACACATCACATTACAGGATACTCATCTATTTCTAGAAGATTCTTGATTGTTAGATTAGATTGTTAATCCAATCTGTAAATGGTGTGTTCGTTAAGATAATATCAATTAGAAAAAAATTATTTAAAATACCTTTCGTACTACTGCGGCTCAAGTAACAATGAGTCTTGGCCCCCGATACGAGATTGCGCCACTTGGCCCAGTCCTGCGCAATTTCTCACCAGTTTTAAAAATACCTACTGTGAAATAATTTCATTACTGGACGAAGTCCCATGTTGGGCGCCAAATAAGCTAGGAACTGTTAGAAAGCAAATTATTGGAATTTTTTCACCCAAGGTTCAATAGCCACTAAACTGAATCTGTACTGTAACTGCAATATAAAAATCTGAATCCACACACAATATCATTTGCACATACCTACAACAACAAGGCTTTACATTTGCACATACAATAACAAGGCTTTTCATTTGCAGTGAAACTGAAGAACGCTAAGCCCAGGTTCACTGACGAGAGCCGCTACAGGAAGATCCCGACCATCAAGACCGGCTTCGAAAAGGTCGATGAGTACGAACACAAGATCGCTGAGATCGTCAACGACATCAGAATCGGCGCTGGTAAGATATTTTTCTCTGCTGATAAAAAAATCTAGGAAGGTAGCTGTGACAGATGCAATTCCTATGGATTTCAGACATCTGTCTGAAACGATGACGATGTTTTCCTTTACCGTAAAAGCGCCGAATAAACGTACATATGTAATTCCAAAACCGAAACACACATTGGTACGTGGTGGGATTCGAAACCACGATCTCCTGCACAGAAGGCCGCGGCCCTATCCACTACACCATCCGGGCTTGACTAGACTTAAGCATTAACATTGAAAAAAATGCAAGTTTATTCTTGCTCGGCATAATGTGTTCAATGTTCACCTATGGGAGCGTAGGCCAAGCAGAACTATTTATTTGAACATCTGTTATAGGTTTGCGTTTTTTTCGCTTAGTGACAGAACAATCAATGGTACCCAATCTTGGACACTATAATAATGGCTGATATTCTAATTATAATTGTATTCCAGGTCTAACCAACGTCGTAGCCGGCTACAGAGCAATCATGGACCTGCCGCTCCGGCCAGGCGCGGTCAAGCACACCATCAACGTGGTCGGCGAACAGTGCACCAAGAGTGGATGGTTCCTGGTAAGTTCAATGATAGAACTAACTAGAAGTAATTGGGTACTTGACTGGGTAGCTTAAAAAATTCAAAACGTTTATACTTAAAATTGATGGCTAAAAATATTGTGGATTTCATTCATCATTAAAAAAAAATGCACATTTAGATTTTAATAATCGAATTAAAAGTATATAAGTTATTGACTTGATTAGTCAATATTTACTAAAATGTGACGTCATAATTTACTATTTTCATACAAAAAAGCGTTTTTGACATTTCATAAAAAGTTGCTGATTTGACTAATTGGAAAGTAGCCAATTAGGATTTGTCTAGGCATAGTATCACCAAAGTATCTACTATTTGAGCCAAGCTTCCTGCTTGAGGACGCATTATTTTTAAAACCAAGCATAACAATATTTATTGGCACTTCTGTGTTGTGGTATGGGTGCCAGCGAATTACTGGCTTATGATTATGAGACAATCTATATCCCACTGAAGTATTGTTTGATGATTGTAGCTAGTTTAGTATAATATAACAACGTAGCGTTCCACTCAAAGCAAGGAAAACGTTCTTTCTGATGACTGGGTGATTTGAATCGCTTGGTGGTTCAGTGGTTAGAGCGTCGGCAGGGTACGCCGAAGATCGTGGGTTCAAATCCCACCCATTTTCATGTTTTAAAAACATTATTAACACTGTAAGTGTCAATATCCAAAATATAGATGTTCTTTCTGATGTTGCAAAACTTCTATTACTAGTAAAATGCCTAGAGATAGTGATTGATGACTTGATGAGACAACTAGACTCATAATCTTTCAAACTTTCAGATGGAGTTCGTTCGCTCAGCTTTATACAGGACAGCGTTCAAGGAGATCGCATACACGCACACGCTCGTCACAGTCAGCCCTGTAACCGCTATTGGACACGGCAAGAACCCAGCACAAGTTGTCGGTGAGTACACTAGAAAAGTCTTGCAAAAGAAGGTTTAGGAGTATTTCCTTGAGGCCAGTTGGCCGAGTGATGACAGATGGGAAAAGGGTAATTACCCGCCTGGTCGGGTGTTGTGATCAGGGCACCGGAGTCCAACTGGATGAATTCGGAAGTTGTATATATGCAGATCGCCGTGCAAACTTCGATACCGCGTTTCAGGACTGTTGATTCTTGATGTGGCGCCATCTATGTGCGCTACAAAGGTCTTATCTTACTTTCCCGAAACAATACCTTAAGTTAATACAACTCCCGATTGATAGGCCTCGTTAAACTAGTTGTCAAAATTTCTTCAGGGATTGAATCTGAACCTTCCGTTCGGGCTGAAAAATTCGGATCAAAAACTAGGAAAGATTAATAGTTTCAAGAGATTTCATCCTGAAACTGAAACAGTTTTCCTTGAATGTGGCAGCAGGATCCAAAGATTTCAACGATGTCAAGTGTTTTACTAAAATGGTATGAGATGCAAAGGATCCTACATTCTAAAACCCAAGGTTTAGACAATTTCTACCATGACTCCAGAAATGTGATTATGAAAACATCAATGTAGTACAGGCCAATCATCTTTTTTTTTCTTTTTTATCTACCTACTTGCACAAATCCTGGCATAAACTGTTGAATGATTACTAATCATGTAATTCTCTCTACAGGCTACACGGAAGACTCGGTCCTGCTTCTCGGCGACAAGAAACAGAACAAGGACGGCGCAGCGCTCAGAGAGAGCCTGGTGACTGGCAAGGAGAACGACGCTTGTGTCAGATTCGTTGAGGATGTAAGTTGCCTATACTTATAGAGTCTGTTCGAAAAGAGAACAGGCATAGAATCGGAGGGCGCACATTTGTATTAACTATCCCACGGCTGGTTGCGTGGCGTTTTTGCCTAGGTCTTTGACCTAAAACCTCCAAAATTTAATGTAGAAGGTTACTGTTAAAGACTTGGGCATAATCCTCACACGACCAAGCGACAGTTAATTAAATACAAATGCGCGCCCTCAAATTCCATGCCTGTTCTCTTTTCGAACAGACTCTAGCTAGGTTTGCAAACACGATTGTTTTTAATCTAGCAGATTTGAATCCAAGACCTAAAAAAGTTTAATTTGATCTGTCTTTACTTCCATCACAAGACAACACCAGCGACCTGACTCAGAACGTGCCTGTTAATTCCAGGAGTTTTGAAAATATTAATGTTATAACTAAACCCACTCTTGTTGTATTCATAAAACATCCATGAAGTTTGGAAAGTTAAAATCCCATAGGATCCTAGCCAGCCCTGGCTTATCCACTAGGCTGAGTAGGCTTAAGCCTAGGGCGGCAGATTTTGGGGGGCGGCAAAATTCGCCAAAAATAAATAAATAATAGTTTCTGGCTGAAATCAAAACCCTAATAGTGTATATTTTATCATTATTATTGTGTTATATGTAAAAATATTGGTCGTCTTACACCCATATCGAAAACAGTCTGCGACATTTTTATGTATTCGAGCTTGTCGTCAGACATCGGTTCGACGACAAACGACGACAACCGTATATACAATTGACGACATCCGACGACAGGTTCGGATGTAAGACTGTTTGCGACATAGGTGTGGGTGAGACCACCTAATACTATACCTTCAGGCCAGGCCAAAAAAAAAACGGCTGAGGTGAAGCCGGATGGGATGGGTTGAGGGGGCGGCAAAATTTGAATAGCCTACAGGCGGCAAATGTGCTAAGACGGCCCTGATCCTAGCTCAAATCTGTCTCAACTCTCAACGTTTTCTTCCAACCCGTCATTCCGATACATACAAATGACCTAGCTACCTGAACCTAAGCTACGAAGAATTCAGTAACTAACAACCATGGACTAACTACTCTAGAGGACTGCTAACCGCCATACTAGAGAGCGTACCTCGATACTCGATAAAAAGGTCAAAATGCGAGCAAATCCTAGATGGCGCTGGCATATTGCTCGAAGAGTCCGTTGTTAATATAGGTCATAAGATTGAAAAAAATCAATAACAACTTGAACCAAATTATCTTTTAAGATTTTTAAAGTAGAAATACATAATGAGAAATGCTGTTTAAGACATCTGAATTAAAAATACATATTCAGTTTACACAATATTTCGCTAATGTCAATAGATGGCACTGCTAAGTAGCGGTGTACGCAGTTTATAAGGGAGGTTATTCGTCCATGCTAACAACATTTTTTTTCCAGTCCGACGGCCTTGTCTTGGTCGCCCCAACCTACCACGGCATGAACCCAGGCCAACAGAAACAATGGCTCCAGACCGCCGCCGGCGCCATCTCTGGACGTATGCTGAGAGAGCAACTGGTTCAACAGTGCACTTGCACTTATGTGGACCCGTTCCAAGCCAGATCTGTGTGCGTCAACACCGACAGGAAGGAAGCTGTAAGTAGTTCTTACTTTAACCCCACGTTGGGCGCCAAAAAAAATAAATTATGAAATGCATAAAAACGCTCTTGAAGAGGTCTTTTATATTTCTGGAGTAGTTTGTTATTAAAATTACTAATGAATACACTATTTTATTAGTCCCATGTTGAAAACTTGCTCAAAGCTTTTCCAAGCCTTAAAATGGCTTTAAACTAGTCTTTGCAAATATTACATTTCGAAACACGAAAGGCACACATTATTGACCTGACGAGCTATTTCCTCCAAATGGTATCAAAACTAACCTTACTTACTGAATAACAAATCTGTGACTGTTTTGAATCCATACGTCACTATAGTGTATCCATACTTCTTCTTCTTCTTAGCGAGTGGATTTTCGAGTCGATCAACGACCCGATAAACCCTGGTGTCAGAGTTTTCAAACCGCCTAGTAGCACAGCTATAGGCCTCTGACATGGTTTCAGTAACGACCACTATCAAAGACAGCGACCGGGACCAACGGCTTAACGTGCCCTCCGAAGCACGGAATCCTTTTTCTTTTCGGACAATCAGGTGATTCAGCCTGCAATATCCTAACCAAACTGGGGAAAACTTCACAAAGTGATAAATTGACAAATATCAACTTTGTGTTCCCCCCCCTTGGAATCGAACCCAGGACCTCCGGATCGTAAGCCCACGGCTTAGACCATTAGACCACAGAGGTAGAGGTATCCATACTCATATTTACTTTATTGTCCACAGGCCCGCAGAAGAAAGTAAGCTGAACACCCGCTGTCAACTGTATCTGTGATCCAAATCGTGCCATTGACAATCGATCTAGACTAACCGTAGTAGACAACGCGAGGAAAGAGATGCACAAACTATATTGACAATTTATTAATATAGATAGTTAAAAAGAACTTGGAAAATTTCGCCATTGAAATTATTATTTGCACAAAGAGTGAAACTCGTTGTTTCCGCTACACTATAACCTGGGCCTTTTCGAGGCAAGAGTGAAAGGCATTTTTTATAATTTTTATCGTCTGCATCGCCAACTCCCATCATGTGAGATAGCGGACATAATATTATGCCTATTAATAAAAATATTTTAAAAATTGCGTAATTCCAGTGGCGAAATTTTTTAAGTCAATTTATATGCAAGTAAGTTAGGTATTTAAAATATATGCAAATAGAATCTCTCTTTCTAAAGTACGTGCGTCTCTTTCTTGCGTTATCAATGCAATAATGTTCATATTATTTCGTAACGTTAGAAACCTGTTGTTATACAATACTATTTAAATGCCGTTTCAAGCGAAAGGTATTAGTGTCGAAGTAAAATGTACCTATTAGAATAAAATTTATGTGTTAAAATGTCTGTTTTTATTTTTATATGACCATTTGCATTAATATTATAAACGTGAAAGTTCGGATGGATGTTTGTTACTCGTTCACGTCTAAACGGCTGGAGCGATTTTAATAAAAAAAAAAATATGAGGTGACACCCTGGAATAACATAGGCTACTTTTTACCCCGGGAAAATACCTGATTCTCACAGGAAAACTCAGTAAGCCGCGGGTGAAACCGCGGGGCGGAAATCTAGTTATTTTATAAAATTGACCTATTCAGATATTTGTTAGATAAAAAAATACACAAAATAAAACTGCAAATATTATGAAATTATCCATTTTATATAAAAATTATTCAAAGAGATACAAATATTGTCATTTGACGATCTTTGGTCTTTAGATATGGCACTTACAGTTATACAATGAAAATAGTCACTTTGAACAACGAAAAATTATCAACTAATTTTGAATCCATACAATAGTAAATAACTAGTTGTTTTAACTGCCTCCGTGGTCTAGTGGTCTGAGCCATGGGCTTACGATCCGGAGGTCCTGGGTTCGATTCCCAGGGGGGGGAACACAAAGTTGATATTTGTCAATTTATCACTTTGTGAGGTTTTTCCCAGTTTGGTTAGGACATTGCAGGCTGAATCACCTGATTATCCGAAAAGAAAAAGGATTCCGTGTTTCGGAGGGCACGTTAAGCCGTCGGTCCCGGTCGCTGTCTTTGATAGTGGTCGTTACTGAAACCATGTCAGAGGCCTATATCTGAGCTACTAGGCGGTTTGAAAACTCTGACACCAGGGTTTATCGGGTCGTTGTTCGACTCGAAAATCCACTCGCTAAGAAGAAGATCTGACGACTGCCGCTCGGCCATACTTGTGGTTATGTGTACAGACACGCGCCTGCGTGTGCGTCACTACGGCTCGTATTTATAAAGCGATCTCAAGTTTGAGAGCGATATTAAGTTTGGATTTGACAGGTCGTTTTGTACTGAAATGATATTTCTGATACAAATACTCAAATTCGCTGTCACTCTTGAGAGCTGATTATAAATACGACCCTACAGATGAACTATGGCGAACTCACGCATACTAAGCCAATGTGCGTGTAAGGTACATTTTCACACACAAGTATGTCAATTATTTTATTACTTCCATGCTGGACTGGAAGTGATAGAAAAACATAGAATATGCCAGCTATATCTACTATCGGGCATACTGTAAAAACCAGCTAAGGGATTCGAGAGGTCCATTATTGTAATTTAGGCGATGGGCTGACAAAATGTCACTATAGCAATATACAGATCTATCTGGAATAACCCTCAAAACTTGTCAGACGTGGCGGAACGACCTTTGATTAGGTCGTTTACGCTCTGCCTACCCCATTAGGTAGCTAAAATTAGGAATAAAGGCGTGGCAGTCGTGAAAAATAAAACTACTTGTCAAATTGATAAACTCTCGCTGATGTTACAAATTTACAATAATGTTTTATTTAATAGTTCTTCCGCACCCATTTAAGTCCGCGTTGTGACGCGATCTTGACGGATGCGCTCGCAGCGGCCTTTACCACTTCTTGCACCTACAACCAAAAAATTGTTTAAAATTTGTTTATATTTTATGTAAAAAAAAAACAAATAGATATAAAGCTATTTTCTAAATTTTCTACAGAATAAAGGCTATGAGTATCTCCCAGCATTCTTTTTTAGCCATTCTACTAAAATTACTATGGGCGCTTAAATATTAAGTTTCATTGTTGACTACTACTACGTTGCTCTATCTACAAAAATTAAATAAAAGTAAACTTAATAACTTATTTTAAAACGTTTGAAACATCGCTGCATTTCATCCTATTCTGATTCTGTCATTATCACCCAAAAATTGTAAAACTAACAAATAAATGACGTTTTGAGTAGGTCTCAGACCAAGGATTTTTAGTCGATTTTCAAACAAATAGTCAAGTTAACACGTATTTGTAAAAAAAGAAACGGGTTGCACTCCGGGAGTGCCGGCAGAAGTAAAAAGTTGAACATTAACGGTAGATTTGATCGAAACCTTTCCTGAATAATAAAACAGTTAAAAAAATCTCATTTTCTTTCCATGTTTCAACAGATGTTGCTAGTAGGTTTTTAAAACGCAACTCTGGTCCGAAACGATCGGCCAATTTTGTTTGGTTTCTGTTTTATAATTACAAACTATTACTTACACTAGACATCAAGTTCTGTGCATTGGTGACCAGCATGTTCATAGCCTCCCGGTCCTCTTCTCCTCCTGAAATACATCAACAAATCCATTATTATTTTCAGAGTGAAAACGGTGATACACGAGATTGCAGATATGGTTTGTGTAATGTTTAGATGTGACCATTACATTAAATTAACTATCCTGCCGACTGCGCCAAATGTAGCGCATTATCGATGACTAAATTAATTGTAAGGTGGGCATTATAAAAAAGGTCTAACAGAAAGTTTAAAGTTCAACATTTGTGGAATTTTTGGTCCCGAAGGAAATAATCGATATAACGAATAACCTTATACGACAATAACAAATATTTCGTGTTTTACCTTGGTTTCCCAACGTAGATCCTTTGACCACGGTCAACATCTTGAGCTGGCCGCTTATTGTAGGGATCCTCTCACACACTTGTAGAAGGTTCTGAAATAAATAAAATACGATACACCAAAATAAAGAATAAGAATAAGAATAAGAATATATTTATTTGCCAGAATACAGTATGCGAGATCTTAAATTATTACAAAGTTCCATGTATTCAGCCTGCGCGCAGGCATGCAAATTTGACTCTTTGTACAAATTAGATATTAATGTCATAGAAAAATTACATTGAAATTACATTGATATAGAATATTCATTAAATTCAGGTATATAATTTTATGTCAAATACAAGATGTCAATACAATAAATAATAATCTTAAAAATATAAATCCTAAATCCATACAAGTCAATTAACTATTCTTTAAAATTTAAAAATTCCTTTACACTGTAGAAACAATGTTCCAAGAGCCATTTCGTCAATTGAGATTTGAATGAATGTCCTGAGTGTGACTTTATATTAATTGGAAGTTTATTATATAATACTATGCTCATGTTAAAAATATTTCTTTTGTATATGTCTTTTTTTCGTCGTGGTTGATTTAACAGATTCATTATCCTAGTTCGTGTTTGCCTTTGAATTACCTCGCCACGCTTTGGCCAGTATTCAGGATGAGAAGATACAAAAACGCAAACATCTCTTATATACATACAAGGCAGAGGTAGAATATCAAGTTTCCCAAAGATAGGTTTACAGCTATCATCGAACCACGCATTTGCGATAGCACGGACACACTTTTTTTGAATCTTAAAGGCCCTTTCAATATCGACCGAGTTTCCCCATAGTATTAAACCGTAGCTAAGCACAGATGATACATAGCCGTGATAAGCCATTAATGCTGCGTCGACCGATATTGTTTGCCTCAGTCTTTTCAGTGCAAACACAAAGCGGTTTAATCTACTGCAAACTGATTCTACATGCTCTTTCCAATTAAGATGATTGTCTATTATGATACCTAGGAATTTAAATTGCTCTACTTCATCCACATTTTCATTCTTATAGCTTAAGTTGATTTGTTTTGGATTGGAATTATAAGATGTCACTTGCATACACTTAGTTTTACTCACATTAATTTTTAAGTCATTTTGTTCCATCCAATTAATTACGTCTGATAGAGCATTATTTATATTTGTATTAAAAGTAATGTCATCATTTTCATATTTTATCAAGATTGTCGTGTCATCTGCAAATTGGACGCACGAATGTTTTTGGATACTATTTGGTAAATCGTTAACATATATCAGAAATAAAAGTGGCCCAAGGACACTGCCCTGAGGTACACCAGTGTCATTAATTTTTAACGTAGATCTGAATTTTCTTTTCATCAAAACGCTTTTTGATTCACAAATTTTAGTTATTTCTGTACATTGTGTCCTATTTTTAAGGAAACTTTCCACCCAGTCAAGTGCTCTACCGCGGATGCCATAAGAATTTAACTTGAATATAAGTTTCCGATGATTTACAAAGTCAAAGGCCTTACTCATATCAAGAAAGATCGACAACACAGGAATTTCAGCATTAATGCTCTGTGTAATCATGCGTATAAGATCAAAGCATGCATGTGTTGTCGATCTCCCTTTTCGAAATCCATATTGTTCAGGCCGAAGAACTCTGCATTTCTCCAGAAATCCGATTAACCTAATATGAAAGGCTCTTTCAAAAATTTTTGATATAATGGGTACTAGAGCGATGGGTCTGTAATTTTCCGTATTCGTTGGGTCACCCTTTTTGAAGACAGGCTTTATTATACTGACCTTAAGTTTTTCCGGAAACGCTCCCTCAACAAAAGAAAGATTAATAATATGGCATAGTGGAAAACAGATGTAGCAAGCACAGTGTCAAATGTATTAAATTATGACCATTTTAATTACTATTACCATTTTATATACTGTTGAATTAATGAAATGAATTGTCATCTACTTTAAGCATGTATTTATGACTATTTTGACTGTTGATATTTTAAACGAATTTTATCCTTAAATGATTCTTAAATGATTTATTTACTAACTTTTAAGTGTGTTAGAAGCTTTGGTTTTACTGTAATTTTTAACATTCTTTTTAATAAATGAAATTTGAACTTGAATTTGAATTTAGAATGACGCCAAAGATGCTTCCTAGCCAGCGCGCGCTTTGAATCGTCGACGAGCCAATAAAATGATATAGGACCAGTTAACCACCAAAAATAATTGCTTAGGGGATTACTCGTTCATGTCCTATTGAGCCTCCTAATCGAAAAAAGAGTCTACAATATTCAGTTTCATTAACTGAGCAACCCCTATCAGTTTACGTTAAGTTGTCCCTCACACCTGGTATTTTAATGTCTCTTACAACTGGAATTTTAACTACTTCGGCAATTGGCCGTTTCGTGTTTTCCAGTCCGCGAAATAGTAGTTTTACAACGCTCATTGGCCGAAATGTCCCTTTTTTCCGGCCAATGAGCGATTTCGGGGATTGTGCGTAACATAAACACTGAAGGAGCTCATTGTAGGTTAACTACTCATAAAACTGAACAACTTTCACCAGAAAAGAAAAAAGAAAAACACAAAAAATAATGTCATGCATACAATCATCATATTAATTGCATACTTGCATACGTATTTATATCTTATAATTGTTATAATTCTATTATTTATTTATTTAAATAATTATATGCCTACATTTATTTACATAAATTCATCTTTTGTCATTGTTTGAAAAATATTAAATACTTGTACAAAATGCAAAATTTAACACGCGATTCAATGGTAGGTTTTAGCCTTGTTTTAAATATAAAGGAAGCAGATGTAGTTAGGAGTTTTAGCTATCTTTGACTATCTTGACCTGTTAAGGCCACTACACACTATGCCCGCGCAACCCGCCGGCAGTGATAGAAAATTGATGTAAACAAAATAAATCAACGCCAAATATAGTGAAAAGATTATCTTGCAGCAAGAAGTTCAAGCAAAACCTTCATCTTGTAACAAGAAGCTCATAACCAATTGTGAAGAAAGTTTGATGCAAAAATTTATTCAAAAATAAATTTACAATACGGAATTTAAAACGTAGTTTCCTATAATTTGTCGCACTCGTCGCACTAACAAATACCCAGACTTCGTTTCTATAAATAAATAAATAAAATCATGTATTCACTGCAATCTGGTTCGTATCACGTTGGCATTATGCCCAATCTTCCTTGATGTGTGTGGCTGCTCGTTCGGCCACCATCATGATGGCTGCTTGAGGGTTGCCGGTGGGCTGGGTGGGCATGGAAGAAGCGTCTGCTACCCGAAGACCTGGGGGAGACATAAAAATATGAATACCGGGTGTAAGGGACAGCGTCCCGTAAACTGATAGCCGGGTTGCTCAGTCAACGATACTGAACACATATCACCAGGTTTTTTTTTCAGGAAATAATAAAAAAAAAAATTCCATACAAATTGTCTGATCGATGTGGTCATTTTGTACGAAAAAGTATTTTTTTTTATTTCCTGAAAAAAAAAAACCTGGTGGTAGTTGTTCAGTTTCGTTGACTGAGCAACCCCTATAAGTTTGCGGGACGCTGTCTCTTACACCCCGTATTCTTCCATGCTGGACTAAGAGCAATAGAAAAGCATAGTGTTACAGCTGCCCTTCTTGCCGGAAATGCTGTAGAAGTCAGCAAAAGGGATTCGAGGGTTACAGTGTATTGTTATTTAACGATGGGCTGACAACCTGTCACTATAGAGGTACTCATTACAATCTAAAATTGCCCTCAATATTTGTCAGACGTGGCGAAGGCGTCTTTTACTAGCTTTTAGACGCGTATCACGCTCTGCCTACCCCGTAAGATATAAAGGCGTGACTTTATTTATATATAAATAGCATCATCCCATATGTTTCTGCGGGTGGCATATAATCTCACTAACTTGGACGCCCACAAACTAAGGATACACCTACGTCTAGGGAAAAGGGCAGCAGCGAATGTAATATCTTGCACTGTACTCGTATATCTGCCAGCCAAGTGTAGTGATTGTCGAAAAAAACCTGCGATGAAGGAGGTATATGTCCTGCTATGTTGCGGCTGATGTAGTAGCAGTATTTCTCGCTGGAAATCTATCTGTTTAGGACTACATGTACATGGGCTTACTAGTGACGTTGTAGACCCTCAACTGTGGGTCTGTAATGGCCCCAATCCAATAGCTGCAGTTCCCAGCTGATAGTTCTGTGAGTCCGTGTGACCATACACTCGATTCACAAGAAATAATGTCATAAAAATTGACTCCAGGGTTCATCGGGTCGATCGACTTGATTACCCATACGACAGAAGAAGGAGAAGAATGTCATAGTGTCCTCAACTTACCAGTGATGTTGTAGACCCTGAGCTGTGGGTCTGTGACGGCTCCAATAGCCGCAGTTCCCAGCTGATGGTTCTGTGGGTCGGTATAGGTTCGCGCCATACACTCGATCCATTCGTCGGACCACTCTTGCGATTTGTTGCAGGCTGATGTGTATTTCGTGTCCAGTTGCACGCCGTATTTGTTTTTCAGAATCTGGTGGAAAATGTAGCAATAGCGTTAAAGTCTACCAGACTCCAACACTCCAAATGACAGATTTTAGAATCATACATGCAAAAAACTATGTGTAATTCTCGCTTAGGCGACTACCCTTTCTCCGTATTTGTCGTTTGAGGTTCGGGTCCAATTTTCATAAAAAATACAGATTGTTTGGTGTCTTCTAAAAGAGCGGAGGGTCCAGGGTCCTTTATAGTTGCTAAGTTCTTAAGACTAGTTGACGTAAAACAATCAAATTTACATCAGAATCGAAGATCCTATGTAAATCCCTGACCATAACCATATCGTCAAAATGGGAGAAATACCCTGGGAAAAAGAGCGGCGGGTCCAGGGGGGTCGTTAAAAGTTGCTGAGTTCTTAAGACTCGTTGACATAAAACAATCAAACTAACATCAGAATCGAAGATCGTCTGTAGATAGCGAGCAGCATCTCTAACCATGATCATCTCATCAGGGTGGGAGAAATACCCCGGGTAGAAGAGTGGGGAGTCCAGGGGGTCCTTTAAAGTTGCTGAGTTCTTAAGACTAGTTGACGTAAAACAATCAAACTTACATCCGAATCGAAAATCCTCTGTAGATACCTAGCGGCATCCTTCACCATGGCCATATCATCAGGGTGGGAGAAATACCCCGGGTAGAAGAGTGGGGGGTCCAGGGGGTCCGCCGAGTTGAGCGTCAAGTAGCCCACGCTACGAGGCAACAGAGCCACGGCATTCGCGCTGGAAGTTACAATAAGTTATTAACTTCGCAAAATGATAGGGGTTGCTAAGTAAACGAAAATATTTTTTCAGGACATTTCCATCAAATCATTATTTTTCTTTTGGCTTGGCTTCCCCATATAAATTGTCTAATCGTGGTGGCCATTATGTATGGGAAAATAATCCAAGGTCCTGCACGCCACGCTGATCTGATCAATGTAGGGTGCAGGGCCTTGAGCGAGTCCTAAGTTCTACAGTGGAAGGCTTTCGGACGAGATGTGGATTGGTTGTGATATGTGAGCGGTGCTAAAAGCTAATTGCGGCTTGATTCAACCACGATTCGCACGACATCAGGTTTTAGAATGTGTTCGTCTCGTCACCCCCATTCCACTAAACTAAACGAACTGACACATTTCGAAATGTATTGCAGGATTTTAGCTCTATTTTGAAAGAAATACATATAAGGCTTTACTTGACGTTCGAGTAGGATCACTGTGAATTGAAGTGAAAAAATATACAACTGCTAGATCTTTCCTTAGAGTTTTCAGGAAGTATGCTTTGCTACTTTTATGAAGGAGAAGAAATAACAGAGAACTCACGAGATATTCCTGCCGTTGAGATAACAGTTGCCTTCACCAATCTTCTCGTCGATGGCTCCCGTCTCCGAGCACTCCGCGTAGAAGCCGTTGAAGAAGAACTGCAGGTCAGGTTGCGCTCGTTTCCTGTCCGCTAGGCTCGAGTACAGGAGGCCTGTTAGCTGTAGAATTGGTAAAGGTATGATAGTATTCTGCTTCACTCCTGCGTGGCACAATTCACGGCCTTGCCCATAAGGCGAGTAGGGTGTTGCTTAGAAAATGAACTTTCAAAAATTCATTTTCTCACCTTGTCATTAGTTCCACCCACGTATGCTAGTTTTAAATAATTATTTTTATAAGAATTTTATGGGTCACTACCGTGGGAAGGTCTTTCAAGAAGAAAATTAGGCCAGCGATTGAGTTTTTGTTATTTTTTTCAGGCAAATAATTGTTTGAATATGTAACAAATAAGAATAATAACAACAGAATATGTAACAAATAATTAGCAATAAGGCCGCCAATTGTACTAATTCTCTGTGTAATCAATTTGTAATTTCTGTGTTTTTTGTGCAATAAAGTATATTTGTATTGTATTTGTATTGTAACAAAGAAAACTAAATCACCTATTTTCTTTCCTGAATCGTAAAGTGATGTGATTTAACCTCATCCTCTAAGCGATACGGGTTCGGGTTGTTTTTAGGCATGATGCCTTTTACTATATGATGTAGTTTTTAATCCTTCAGACGCATAAGGTCCCGCTCGCAAAACGTCCCTGACCTAACGTACCTGAGTAATAGCAGTCGAAGACATCGGTCCATCTTGTTCCAGCATGTACTTTGTAAACACAGACCAGTCCAGGATCTGGCGATTCTCCATCTTCGTAACAACGTAGTTCAGGTTCATTCCCAGGTGGTTTCTGAGGTTTTTGCCCACTGGAAGATCAGCTACGACCGGGATCTTGAACTTTTCCAAGGTTTCTGCTGGGCCGATTCCGGAGAGCAGCAATATGTGAGGGGTGTTAAGTGCACCTGCACTCAGAATCACCTGAGAATAAACCGATGAAGAATTTGATTTTGCTTATTCTGACGAATTTAACTCTACAAGTTGTAAATTATCTAGCCTAGGAAGTGTAGTTTATTATTCGGAGAAAATAATGCTTTCTACATAATCTCTTTCCTAGTTTTACATGGTTTTACAGGATTGCCTTCCTAAAATATATCAATGTCGTCGATTTGTAGGTATTCTAGTTGGTTGTCGATTTGAAGGTACCTATGTATTCTTTTTGTTGCAGTTATCAAAATATGTAGGTATAAAAATTATGTTAATGTAAATGCAATATCTCAGACAGAAGTTTGAATTAAACAAGTTAGTTAGATTAGAGCAAGGGAACGGTTCAAATCACAGAACCTTTATCTGATCCGTTGTTCCCTCCTGTACGAAATTTTTGGTTTCCATATTTTAAATTTTTATAAAATAATGAACTCTACATTCTAAGTAAGTTCTGTTTTCTTCGAACTCTGTTTCAAAATTTAAAAATTCAATTCAAAATTCAAGTTTCCGATAGACTCACCTCTTTCCTCGCCTTCACAGTCTTGGTTTTGCCGTCCTGGTCGATGTATTCGACGCCATGAGCGCGATGGTTGTTATCAATGAGGACTCGAGTGACTTGAGCGTTGGTACGGAGACTCAGGTTCGGCCGCTCAGATTTGGGCTTTAGGAACGCTCGGGCCGCTGTGAAACGCTGGCCAAGGCTGAAAAATATACCGTTGTAATTGCCAAGTTTGCGGAAAAAGTGGGGTTTGATTTGAGCGTCGAAGCTGTCTTAGAAAAAGAGTTTCTGACATAGTTTTCTCATATTTGGCAAAATATTTTATTGTAGGTATTAATTGTATAGTCATAGAACCGCAACACAGAACTCACTCGGTCATGGCCTGAGCTATCACGAAGCCCTCTGGAGTGTTGGGGTCGTTCATGTCGCTGATGATGGGCAGGCCTGTAGAATTTACCGCATTCAGCAGCTCGTACAGGAATGGGGGCTGGTATTTGAACTGGAAATAAAAACGATAAGCGTGTCGATAAGACTTTACCAGACTTTACTTTGAAACTGCTATGGGGTTCAATGAGTGTAATTTTGCATTGTAGTTTTTATAAGTTCTCACTGGATAGTCCACAAATTAGATAAGAAATTACTACATTTTTTTAATGGAGTGAGTAGAACTATAGTTATTTACATGCTGTACAGGCAGGGGACCTTCAGAGGAGTGGTTCTCTTCACTGACGAGCGATCCGATCTGCTTGTTCCCTTCAGTCATGTCGAAGAACCTCTTGTTCTCGTCCCATGACCACCCAGTAGCTCCTGCAGCCACCCAGTCGTCGTAGTCAGCCTTGTGGCCCCGGGAGTACATCATACCGTTCAGCACGTTGGATCCCCCTGTTGATGAAAATAATGTGGGGTCAGTATATTTTGCTATAGAAGTGAAATATTTGAAATATGAATAAATGAAAAAAACTTTCTGGAAAAATAAGTAGTGAATGGAGTTTTAATTGAATTTCGGATTAAACTGTGGACTTTGTCACAGGGACGTGTAATACAGTTCTGTCATAACGCATTTTATTAATTTTACGGGGAAATAACAAGAAAAAAGTATCAAAATATAACTTAGGCTCGTATTTATAAAGCGATCTCAAGATTGAGAGCAATATTGAGTGCGGATTTGACAGGTAATTTTGTACTGGAATGACATTTCTGATACGAACTCAAACTCGCTGTCACTCTTGAGAGCTGACTATAAATACGGGCCATAATTAAGAAAAGAAATATTGTTGGTTCGATAACTTCAAGTTTTGCAAAACAAAACAGCACATTTCACTATTTTTAAAGGTATGTTTCCTGTCCTAAATTTGAAGTCACACTGACGTTCTAGTTTGTTTACTTTGGCAAAATTTCAACGTGTCGGTTTAGAGGGGTAAGGAGTAAAACGTCATCGTTTCGCGTCCAGAGGTTGTAGTGCGCTCCTCGGGAATAAAAGTGTCTTCGCCTTGGGCTGGCTTGAAACCCTCGCTACGCTCGGAAATCAATCATGAAATAAAAAAATTGCATTTGCGAGTGCTAAAATATCCTCAAAAACACTGCTTTATTCCCTTGATGCATAATGTACTATTACAAAACACCACCATAAATTGAAATAACACTTATCATTATCATATAATCATAGCTCAAAAAAGAACTAAATTAATCGCAGATGATTAGTCATGTGTTTTTAGATAGTGTATTAGGATAAGTTTTGTAGTGTTAAAGGCACTTTGGCCTTTGTGATGGATGGAAGCGTCCGTATCTGATGAGTCTAATAGAGGACGAAACAGTGGTCAACAGACGACGAACCGATGCGTTTCGTTTTCTCTTACACAAAGGCCAAAGTGCCTTTAACACTAGACATTGCTTTGTCTCATCAAGTATTTATCTTTATTATCATTTGTATGATTATCATGTACCTGTCGGCATATTTTGGAACAGTTTCTTTTCATATTGAAATAGGAATATTCTTACCAGCAACGCAATATATTTACATAAAAATGCTCGCATTGAGATTTGAGGTTGTATTTGTGTATTGCATTCATACTCTCAATATACGAAGTCTTATTTTTTTTTTGTTATAAAGCAACTGACCCACGACATCCCCCTCGGCCACTGACAGCCTTTCCCATTCTGGTCGAGGCAGTAGTCTTAAGGCACGGTGCGGTACCCCCATGCCTATCAATATTTCAGAAGGCACGGTAAGCAACTTACCAACGACTTTCCCTCTGCGGTACTGACAGCCTTTCCCATTCTGGTCGAGGCAGTAGTTTTCAGGCACGGTGCGGTACCTCCAGTCTATCTGCGCATTGTCCCAGAATGCACGGTAGAATGAGGGCACCTTCGCACCTATTGGCTCTTCAGGACCTGCTTCTAGGAGGAGCACCTGTGGACAAGAGGATTTCAGTGTTGTTCATTTAATTCGGGTCCATCGACCCGATGAACCATGGTGTCAGAGTTTTTAAATCACACAGCTAATAGGCCTCTGCCATGATTAATGTAACGACGGAATCGTTTTTCTTACAGACAATCAGGTGATTCAGTCTGTAATGCCTGAACCAAACTGGAGAAAATATTTCAAAGTGATAATTTAACAAATATCAACTTTGTGTCCCTGGAAATCGAACCCAGAACCTCCGGTCCGGATTGTGATGATGAAATAATCTGGGATTAATTTGACTAACCATAACAAATATTTACTGCAAGTCTGCAACCCAGTTTTCTAGCCATTTTCCATACTTTGTCCAATGATAACATTATTATCACTCATTTTATATTTATTGAACCATTGTCCTTGTGTGATACTTAGTTGTACTGTAATATTTAGCAGGCAAATCGCGACATGTATCAAGCCAAGGTAAAAAAAACGGAAAAATTAAGATTGAACTCAGTTTCAGTGTATTTTTCTTTTCATTTCGTTTCCTATTTTGTTTTTGGATTTTTTGTTCACGATGGACACGAGAAAAAAGGCAATATTATAGTTTGTGGGGAAGCACCACATTCGCAGGTGTTATTAGAGCTGTACTGTAACCCCAATGGCACAAATTGTCCCTACCAACTTGGATCCGAAGTCGGATGAGATAAGTAACTTTCACGTTGGCCAAGGGAGTTTATGCCCAGAAGGGAGACGACACTCTTTCGGAGGAACTGGAGAGGCCGTTGGGTACTTCTCTTGCCAGAGCTTGCATCTGGCTTCTTTACCTTTACGAAGCTATGTCGACTTTTGAACCTGTGCGCTCCAGGAACGTGGTCATGCAACGGAGTTTGCTGTACGGACGGGATGCCTGTACGTTAAACGTTGCTGGTTCAGCTTGCTCTATCGTCGTCTCTATCTCGGTCATATTTGACTTAGACTAGTTTCAAGAACGTTAACTGATTCTCTCGTACCTATATACCTAATATAGATGGCTAATAATATGAAAATAAGTGAGCTGTAGTTAATTAATTTTGAACCCACCTCAAACTCATGCACCTCGCTAAGCCTGGAGGCGACAATGGCCCCGGCTGGGCCAGCACCGACCACTATGAAGTCGTATTCATCTTGCATCTCTTTTACACTCTCGACCCGTCGGCAGGGCGTGGCGATCGCGCATCTTCCCTTTAAGTAAGCTTCGATCAGCACCATGAAGAGGTAGAAACCGCTGCAAATACCAGGGCTGGCGACGGAAGGACCACCGGTGTCGATTAGGGGGCAGCTGCATTGCTGTGGGAGCAGATAGGTTTCGTTTTGTGATATTAGTAAATAGTTTAGGTATTTAATGTGCCTATAAGTCGTGATAAACATAACTGACTTTAAATAAGTGTTGTCTTTTGTATGAAAGTGTAATTTTTGTTCGCCTAATTTTTGTATTAAGATGTATCCGTTCTTAGAAGAAAGTGATTTGCGAAATTTATGTGACAAAGCAAAGTAAATATTAACCTAGCAGAAAAACAAAATGTTCTTCAGATCCTTGATAACGTCATGTCTATAGATTTACAAACATAAGATCAGGGTAACGCGGATATTCCAGTCTATAGACAGACTATACTAGTTCCCAAAAGAAACTTTTACCTTGGTCTAAAAATGTATAGTTTTATCCGCCAAGGACATTTCATAATAAATCATCTAATAGGTATATAAAAATGCAATTATTTTAATACATAGGTACTAGCTTTTCATAATATGAGAAGTAAGAAATTAAAATACAGCCGCGGGCAGGGCGCGGAATTTCTTACTTGTCATATTTATGAAATAAAAATAGCTTGGACGAAACAACCTGTCAAGGTTGAGAAAGAAGAAAAATGGCACTGTGAGTGCTAAAATCCCTAAAAAGAGCAGCGAAGGCCTTCCGTTCTGCTAAGAGCTTTTGTTTCGTTACCAGAACTGAATTTAAGGCTCGTATTTATAAAGCGATCTCAAGATTGAGATCAATATTGAGTGCGGATTTGACAGGTAATTTTGTACTGGAATGACATTTCTGATACGAACTCAAACTCGCTGTCACTCTTGAGAGCTGATTATAAATACGGGCCTAAGTATTTCATACACACTGAAGCATGGAAATAAATTAAATGTATCCTTTATAAACACGCACAACACACAAAAACTCACCTCGGGAGACAAAATCATAGTGTTGTTGATCTAGCCGGCTTTTTTTCGTAAACTCCTACAAAATAAATACATTTATACTACACCTATTCGGAAAGTATATTAGTTCTTACTTGAAAAAAGGGAAGAAAGTACGTAAATCCAGACGAACGAATATGCGGGCGGGAATAATATATGGGATTTACTAAATAAATAAATAAATAAATAAATTCATAATTCAAAACAAGAAACAGGCGGATGCCAAAAATCAAAAAGTTTGTATCTCGAAGCCCACAAAATGATACTGGCCACTTACATTTTTTGGCAGTATGTGGTTTGCTTCATTTGCCTCTTTTATATTTTTAAGTAAAAAATATGGCAAAATCAACATGTCCGCGCGAATTATTTTTCGTTCTTTGATTTATTTGACTTTTTAAATATAAATTAAGTGTTTAGTGTTTTCGATGTAATGTGTAACAGTGTGTAACTGTATTAATAATGTGTTTTGTTTGTTTGTGTTCTGTTCGAATGGATGATGACACTTCAAATGTTCTTAATATATCTTCTCATGTAAGTGATATCATTCTTTATCTTACAAGGATTTTTAATTATATTTTCCTCATAGGTGTAGTATAAAGCACTATGTATAACTCGGAAGAAAATGCGATTCCCAGCTCGTGTGTATTGAGGCCCTCAGCTACGCTTCGGGCCTCAAACTACACCCTCGTGGGAATCAGTCATGTTCTCACCTCGTTAAACAATGTACTATTGATAATCGATACATTAAACAGTCATTTCAGGTAAACATTTTATTTACGTTAAAACACCCGCGTGGTGTCCGGCTAAACAAGATTTTTCAGTTGATTACCACGTCTTATGTCGTAAATTCTAGGACCTAACGGTTAGGTTAGGTTAGGTCCTAACCTGTCCTAACCTATATTTTGTGTGTGTGAACTTTTCGAGAAAATCTCCATAGTCAAGGGAAGGTCATACGAAATGTGGCAAAATCTACGGCCTTACCCATCAACTCCTACTATACTAATTAAAAGCATCTATCATAAAATTACTATTCTAACTAATTAATCTATCCACACTTACTTGCCAAAACTTATTGCCCACAAAGTATCATGTAACCGTAGTTATGTTACAGTTATTATAATGTTACTCCTATTATAACATCTTCAGTAGCTATGCTTATGTATAATGCGATAGATAATCCCGTAAAAGCCTTATATAGGAAGTCGCCCGTTATCTATCACTGAAAGATGTCGCTTGTGTTGCGAACATAAAATAGATATATCAAAAATAACATGTTATTAAGATAAGATTACTTTGTAAGAATATAAGTATTCTCCCATGCTAAACTGGGAGTGATAGAAAAACGTAGAATGTGCCAGCTGCATCTCCTCCCGGGCATGCTGTAAAAATCAGCTAAGGGATATGAGGGTTTCAGTATTGTAATTTAGGCGATGGGCTGACAAACTTTCACTATAGCAATATACAGATCCATCTGGAATAACCCTCAAAATTTGTCAGACGTAGCGGAACGACCTTTGTGTAGGTCGTTTACGCTATGCCTACCCCATTAGGGATAAAGGCGTGATTATATGTATGTATGTATGTATAAGTATTGGTGGTCTCCGATTTGCCAGATTTTACAGATACACTATATTATGTAAAGTAATGGTAGCAATTCGTAGTTGCAAAGATCACGACTTAACTATAAGTCAAACCTATCATTGTCTTTCATAAGATAACAGAAAGGGACGGCAATAATTTTAGCCAAGATTAAGTTAAGTTGTACCCTCCACGAATCTATAGCAATGTTTGACCTTCCGCGCCAAAAGGTACCAAGTGTCGGCATCTAGTTTCCGAGTTTATAATTCTGTTTAATAACACATTTGCTCGTTAAGGGTCTCTTATTACACCAATTTCAATATCATATTGTATCTCATTACGTACCTGTGCGTAATCGTAATGTAAAATGCACGAGTGCTGTAAAACACAATGCATCGTGAAATGTGTGCATCTACCCATGAAACTGAACAACTTTTTCTAAGGAACATGGGTCTATGGCCCGTATTTATAATCAGCTCCCAAGAGTGACAGCAAATTTGAGTTCGTATCAGAAATGTCATTTCAGTACAAAACGGTCTGTCAAATCCGTACTTAATACTGCTCTCAATCTTGAGATCGCTTTATAAATACGAGCCTAAGTATTCTAATTATATTATATTTTAAAGTAAGTGGGAGTTGATCAAAACAATTATTTGTTACCTTTTAGGTACTTTTAGTGCGTATTAGGAAGGCATGGAAGGCGGTCATTGATTTTTTAAAATAACCTTTTATTTATTACTTTTTAGTTAATGTTCCATAATCCCCTTAATTCCCACACAAAGAAACTATTTCCACTAAAAAGTAATTTGCGGCATGTGTGTAGCAGGCTTAATAGGATGATTTGAGTTTCATTACATCAACAAGGTGAATAACTTTCAGAGGTGCGCGCTATTACTCATTGAAAAGGAAAGATAGAAACATATCTTTTGCATCAGAGGATGGATTGCATATTAATCGCTCATTTAGCTCAGTAGCTCATTTTGCTCAGTGCAAAGTGCATGATACATAGACATTATTTTTTCAATCTCTCAACCTGAATGTTACGTTTACTTGCATTATGAGCAAGATGTAGCATATAAAGAAACCAAAGAACGAATTTGTTCTGTTTACTATACTCCATTCATTATTAAAAAATAATTTCTATAGCCGGGCTCTTAAAGCATTGGATACTCCAGACCTTCAATTTTAATATTACCTACATCAGAAAGTACTTGTCACACTGAATATTTCTTTCTATCACCGTTCCTGCGTATTTTTGATAGATTAGCTGGGCTCTTCAAGTTCCACATTGGGTACTCTTGACCTTCAATTTTTGCATGTCATCAGAAATTGCTCGTCTATTGATTATTTTTTGTCATCGCAGTTTCTGCGTATCTCTTATAGATTAGTCGGGCACTTAGGGTTCCACATTAGGTTAAGTCTTTGAATGTTTTATATCTCAACAGAGAGTGCTAATAACACCAAACATATTTTGCAAAGGCGGCTTTTTCGTATCTATAACAGTTTAGCTGGTTCCAATTAATGTGCTCCAGGTCTTCAATTCATCAGCTCCACTTCACCAAATTTTATATTTTGAATGTAATTGCTTGACACATTACTAAAAATATCGAAATCGCTATATGTGTGCCTATAAAATTTGAGGAGTTCCCTCAATTCCTCATGGATTCCATAATCAGATCCTGGCAAAATTATTATGGGACCACCTGGGAAGTATACTCTTTCAAACAAAAAAAGAATTTCTGAAATCGGTTCAGGCGTTTTTGAGTAATCGGTGAACATACATAAAAAAATAATAATAATAACCATAATAATAAAAGTTCACGACGAATTGAGAACCGCCTCCTTTTGGAAGTCGGTTAATAAAAATATAATGAATAAACAGGTAATTCTTTAATTTAATTAATTTTCACAATAAATTTCAACCATTTATCTGTTACAAAAACACAAATGACATGTAAATCATTTAGATTAAAATTGACATCTTTTTAATTAACAAATGTTATTAAGTATTCGATTGAAGCGTACTTAGAGGATGATAATTTCAATTATTGACTTTTAAATTTTAAATGGACATGTTACGTAAAGTTTATGATTGCATTTTATTTAATTAATTTAATAAACTAGACTAATATATTGCATGCTAATATTACATAAGTAAGCTACAGTGATAGGTACATTACAATTTTGATTGTTAATTATAAGAACTTAATTACCTGTAACTGGCAATAAATAAATTATGATTATGATTATGAATTTATTATTAGTGTTTTTGTGCCTTATCCTTAAAAAAAAAAGCGCTGATGCGTGCGCATCGCTAATTTGTGAACAAGTAAAAATTATTCAGCGCACTTTTTCTTTTCGCTGTATTGTTTTTATTTTTTAGCTAGTTTTATTTATTTCCTCGCAAATATGTTATTAAACGTCGTACGACATGCGTGCGCTTTGATAATTAGCAATATCGCCTCGGCTGTAACTATCTACGCACCGCACTCATATCGTAATGTACTATTATAACGCTGTTTTGTAAAGTTAGGTGAAAAATTCCATTCCGTTAATTTATTTTTTCTGCAACTTTGTATAATATTAATAAATGACCTGTATTTGATGTTTATAAGTTGAACACATCAAAATCTATCTAATGAACAAGAAAAAGTTTGATTTATTTCATTCAATTATACTTTAATATGTTTTTTTTCTTAAAATAATATTTTTCAGAGTTATATCTTCAAAGGCTTGGTTGGTTGGCTTGGTTGGCGTTTTTGAATATTTCTTTAATTAATAATATTAATTGACTATTCTAGATTCTGAATCTACCGGACTGATGGTACCTTTTTGCGCGGAAGGCCTCAATTTTCCGTCTTTTTTAGGCATTACCTAAATAGAAATATAGTAATGTAATAAAGGTAATAAAAAATTTAAAAATAAAAAGTATACTTTTAGTTTTCGGTTCCCTTGCGAATAATCGAACAAACATTCATATTTTTTGATTGCGTGGACTTACAAGTTTGATTCTTTTACAGCTTCAAGGGACCCTAGATTTAAGTATTCAGTATAAATTTCAACTTGATTCATTCACGCGCATTTCTGAGAAAAAGCGTTGTGACAGACAGACAGACGGATGGACAACCGAGTGATCCTATAAGGGTTCCTTTTTTTCCTTTTGAGGTACGGAACCCTAAAAAACACCCATTGTCGTCCTTTATAATTAACGTTGACAACCGTGAGTTGCTAAATTATCGATCCTCAGTGATAATGATAATGTAAATAAGATATAGTAAAGCGCAATCATTAATCATAATTTTATCAATATAATACCAGACAATTTGGATAATGCCTAAATTACGCAAGTGTTATTTGGTACTGATAAGTAGATAAAGTACAAAAGGCGGCATAGCCTCTGCAGGTGTTGAAAAAATGGGATACTACTACGCCGTAGGCCACTTACTACGGCGGCGTAGCTAATATCCCGTTTGTAGTAGCCAGTTACATATGCCTTACAGCGTAGCCATTTTTGCTTACGTAACGCCATTATATATACCTCATCATCACCAGATTATAGGTATACCGTCCCCACTGAGGGGCACGAACCTACCCTGAATAGGGCGATCGGGCCTTAGTCAACCCCGTGGGCCCCAGTACGGATTGGTTGAGTTCACACACAGCCTTTGAATTTCTTCGTAGGTGTGTGCAGGTTTCCTCACGATAAAGTCTAAGGCTCGTATTTATAATGCGTTCTCAAGATTGAGAGCAATATCAAGTATGGATTTGACAGATCGTTTTGTACTGAAATGACATTTCTGATACGAACTCAAACTCGCTATCACTCTTGAGAGCTGATTATAAATACGGGCCTTAAATTAAAGAAAGTACTGATTAATTTATTGTTATTTACTTGCGAATTTGACCTATGGTATAAAATGTTACATTCTCACACACAATATCAGCCGCAGACGACCTCTCTTCCTTCGTATATCAGCTGAGCCCAATCGAGCACGTTGTAGATACGCATGTGGGGGTTCTCGTTCTTCACTGTAAATATGAATTAAAAAAAGTTTAACTTCCTTTCCTCTACGGTTTGGTGTTCTGGAGCCGTAATTTAGACACGCATGCCGAATAGTATTGGAACAGCATGCGAAAGTCAGCATTCGAGTGATTCAAAAATACGTCTCCTGACCCTCGATTTCGTTAGAGGCCATGGTGTCGATTCTTACGACGCATACTTACACAAAGTTTCAACAGCTTTTTTCAAATCTATTTATAACTTTATGAGATTGTGCCTAATGTGGTTTCATGACGCTAGACAAGTAAGATAAATCTGTGCTGCAGAAGGCACGGTAAACTGTTGGACCCGGTCGCTGTCACTGATTGTTACACAAACTTATTCCAGATGCATTTAAAAACACTGAGAGATCAAGAAGAGGATCTACAGTACGTATCTGGTTTACATGCTATACGAGAGACTCTACAAACCTTGTATATTGACGAACTCCTTGGTAGGTTTATCGAGGATCTTCCAGTATGGCCTCCCGTACATAAAATGATTAGTAGACGATATCGGCTTATGATATTCCTGAAAAGTTATAGACATTTCTATAACTACAAATAGTTAAAAAATATTTTGTAAAAAAACTTTTTTTTCGTAGTAGTTTTTTTACTCTCGTTCGATTATGTCGGTTCCTAGCCTTTTGTCGGATAATAAATTATGAATTAGTTATTTGTAACGGGATACTGCTACGCTGTAGCCGGTGTGCTACGGCGGCGTAGCGATTTTAGACTATAGCGCATCGAATTATATTTTACTAGATTTCCGCTCCGCGGTTTCAATCGCAGCTTACTGAGTTTTCCCGTGGGAATCAGGCATTTCCCGGGGTAAAAAGTAGCCTATGTGTTAATCCAGCTACCTCAATATCAAATTTTATTAAAATCGCTCCAGACGTTTAGACGTAAGAGAGTAGGTGAAAGAGTAACAAACATCCATCCATCCATTTATCCATTCATCCAAATTTTCGCGTTTATAATATTATATTAGAAGCGTGGCGAGTATGGCATTACCCCAAATTTTGGGGAGGCCCATGTCCAGCAGTGGACTGTTTTGGCTGATGATGATGATGATTAGGATATAGTCTTAATCAAATAACAGGGCTCAGGGGACAGCGTAACAGAAACTGATAGGGGTTGCTCAGTCAACGATACTACACCACTTTCACCAGGTTTGTTTTTTTCAGGAAATGAAAAAGAAAATGGGTTTTTCATACAAATTGTCTGATCGAGGCTGTCATTATGTATGGGAAAGTCATTTTTTGTTTTTATTCCCTGAAAGAATTTTCTGGTGAATGTTGTTCAGTTTCGTTAACTGAGCAACCCCTTTCAGTATTTGGTACGCTATCCCTTACACCTCGTATAAATGATAAAATCAATCCTTTTACAGAAGAGCAAGACTATAGTCACCATTTACCACAAAGTTACCTACAGCTACAAGCTATAGAGTTACCTGAACCCAAATATTTCTCCTAGTTATATTCGGGTCGCGTCTATCTGACCTGGCCGATTTCTGGTCATAATCCGGTGGATGGTAGATCATGTCATATGGACATAGAGGCTCCATCTTTGGCTTCCATTTGGTATTGAAGTAGGTCTCCTCAGAAACAGGTATTATCATCTGAGTGATCAGCTTGTCCTCTGGTGTCACGTAGGATTCTAGTTTCTTTAGTGGTGGTGCCATGACTGACCAGCTGGTTCGGAGGAATAAAAAATAAGGGAAGGTTGCTACTTTTTCTGGGTAATCATGAGGCTGGCACCAAGCCGGTACGCATTCACGATGAAATTATGCAACTATTAGGGACAAAGGCGTTGAATACAAAAGGCAAAACGAAGGTTTTTTACATAACTAAATTCTATAGCAAAATCTAAAACTTTTCATTGGTTACAGCACGTCATTTTAGTTTATGGTTTTTGTGATATTTTTGATCTCAGTTCGCAAGAGAGCGGTTGTGTTGCGGTCCAAGTCTATGGTCCAAGTCCAAAACTTTACCATACAAAACTTTTGTATGACATACTGGCTGATTTAAATTTAACATTAGTTTATGATTGATGTCCTAAGGACATTCCAATTCCAGTCAAGCCAAACGTTACGTTACGTCCATACGTCACTACATGTCATTATTTTGTCAAAAATGCGGATGTGTTGGCACGAATTATTTATTTTTATCATTTTATAGCTTCTAAATTAGCGATATGGATTACTATAACTTTATTCCCGATTTCGAAGGTGCGTTTTAGGTTTTCTTTTGTTCGTTTCCTTTTCTTCTCTTTGTGTTTTGTATTTTTTTTGTTTATAGATTCCTTAGCTTTTCTAAGTCCAGCTGCTCAGACAAACACTCGACTGAGCAATAGGGGGTTGGCACCAGATTATATCCGTGCAGAGAATGTGCAATGTATGCGGAATCAGTTATCTTTTGAACAGAGTTATCACAGACCTTTTTCTAACACCTCGCTCATACTAAAAAAGACCAAGGATAGAGAGGTAAGTTAGAAGATAAAATCCTTCATTTATTGTAATAAAAAAGATTTTATTTAATTATAATATAATACCTGCTTACTTAATCCAATAGATTGTTGAACAATATTGTGACAAGAACATTCGATACCGACCGTACCCTTATCCAAAACTATCGAAACCGGTGCAGATCCCGAAACACAGACCCTTGATCAGGGTCACAGTGATACCCAACAATAACACCGGCACTCAAACCAAACTACGGAAACGACGGAGCACCAAAAATATACACCTTACTGCCTCAAACCACGAGAGCTTCTTCAAAGCCCAGAATATATTCCTAGTTGTCGCCAGTAACAAAAGAGAAAAGGTATACGAAATCAAAACCACAGGAAGTGAATACTCGAAAGGTACTCGGTACCATGAAGAGATCCCAGTAGAGCAAAACTTCCAACAACTACTCAGCTCGCTAAACATGGATAAGAAGAAGAAGAAGGATAAGAAGGGAAAGAAGGAAAAGGACAAAAAGAAGGACGACGATTCCAAGGTGGATACGGGTTCGGCATCGTCTTTGATGAATGTGATGTCTAATTCAGAGAGTCCGAAGAATTCTATACTGAGGGAGTGCATATGTCCTCCCCCCATTGATACAGTTTCTCCCAGGAAAAGCCGCGTCAGGATCACTGGAAAGATCGGTTTGACAGAAGACGACAGATATGTGTTGAAATGTGCAGCTACGATAGATGGCAAACCAGGTAAAACGCAGTTTAATTTGCTCTGAACAGAATGAATATTTTTTATTCAGCAATGGACGGTAATGGTCCTTTTCTTGCAGTTGAAGCCAATTTTTTTCAAGAACAAAATATCGGTAGAAGCTCACCAAACGAGTGGGAAGACCAACCAACAAGAGAAATACCTAGAGTGTTAGTAATAATTATAATAAAATACACTATACATTTTACGCTTACACACAAAAAAGTACCTACAACTACAACCTGAGCCTACAACTTAGACTTAACTTGCACCAAAATGTTTTAGATGTATGCCATGTCCAAGCATATTTGGACGGAGAGAAAATAATATACAAAAGGAAATTCCAAAAGTATGTCAAAGAGATGAAATAGTACAATGCAACTGCGATCAAGATCTGAAGCCAGCAAATACGCAGGAAGACCATTATCGGACATACCCTTGTCCAACATTTAAAAACACTTGCCCAGCGTTTCGTAGGTAAGTTCTGGACCATTCAGAATAATACCCATGATTTAATCCACAGATAATTCTCTCACTTTCTGGGTGCAATTTCTTCCAAACATTTATATGCTCTTTTTCTCTATAGTAAACGAAAACGTTAATGATTTAATTTTTAAAAATATTTTAAGTTTTTCAATATTTGAAAAACATACCGCATTTACGTTTTGTGGAGAATATTGAGTTTCAACGCTGAAATATTTTTAAAAATTAAATCATTAACGTTTTCGTTTACTATAGAGAAAAAGAGCATATAAATGTTTGGAAGAAATTGCACCCAGAAAGTGAGAGAATTATCTGTGGATTAAATCATGGGTATTATTCTGAATGGTCCAGAACTTACCTACGAAACGCTGGGCAAGTGTTTTTAAATGTTGGACAAGGGTATGTCCGATAATGGTCTTCCTGCGTATTTGCTGGCTTCAGATCTTGATCGCAGTTGCATTGTACTATTTCATCTCTTTGACATACTTTTGGAATTTCCTTTTGTATATTATTTTCTCTCCGTCCAAATATGCTTGGACATGGCATACATCTAAAACATTTTGGTGCAAGTTAAGTCTAAGTTGTAGGCTCAGGTTGTAGTTGTAGGTACTTTTTTGTGTGTAAGCGTAAAATGTATAGTGTATTTTATTATAATTATTACTAACACTCTAGGTATTTCTCTTGTTGGTTGGTCTTCCCACTCGTTTGGTGAGCTTCTACCGATATTTTGTTCTTGAAAAAAATTGGCTTCAACTGCAAGAAAAGGACCATTACCGTCCATTGCTGAATAAAAAATATTCATTCTGTTCAGAGCAAATTAAACTGCGTTTTACCTGGTTTGCCATCTATCGTAGCTGCACATTTCAACACATATCTGTCGTCTTCTGTCAAACCGATCTTTCCAGTGATCCTGACGCGGCTTTTCCTGGGAGAAACTGTATCAATGGGGGGAGGACATATGCACTCCCTCAGTATAGAATTCTTCGGACTCTCTGAATTAGACATCACATTGCTAATTGTGCTGAAGATGTGAAGAAGGCTTTGTTAGAACAAGTTGTTGTAGCGCTAGACGGATTACATACCTACATAGCGTACTCCCTTCAATGAAAAGGGTACCGGTGGTTTCAACTAAGCCGGAGGTCACATCCGTAGAAATTGTAATTAATGACTCCGTAAGATGCATTGTCTTAAAAGGGACAACAGAAGATACTAATGACTCTGCCTTCAGTACGAGGGAGATACATAATTTATAAAGTATCTACTAGATCATCATCATCAGCTTTTGCTGGGAATACGCCTCCGCTTTATCTGTCTATCAAGCTCAGAGTATCGTGATGTCTGTCATCATCATCGAGGGAACATACTACATGTTTTCGTTTCTTTTTCTCTATTTATTCCAAAATGTTTTACTTTACATTGGCGCCTTTTCGAATACATTTTGTACCATCAATGTAAGAAGACAAATAAGACTGGTAAGTTCTGAATCATTACAAACCGTTGTACAGTGTCTTTAGTAAGTGTTTCATGCACCATTTGTCATTTAAGAGAGGTAGCACACGATGGGTAGGATTAAGGAAAGGTGCCTCTCCTGTTTAGTACTAGATATGTAATCATGGAACTTTGTTGTCGGCGGGAACAATAAGATATGTTAAGTAGCTGCTAATATATGTTGTGTAATTTCTATTAAGTGTTTCTGGTAGTAACTACAATACACATCTTTGTTATAATTCAATAACATAATCTGATACTTATGTACATATACCTACATATGTGAACGTTTTCATTAACCATAAATCGATACATAGTTTAATTATTAAACGTTTTAGATATTGGATACAAGAAATTTGACATACAAAATAGGTTTACGAAATAAAAGTATTTTAGAGAAGAGAAAAAAATACAATTTAATATAATTAAAAAAAAACAATAAATAATCGTTTGTTTTAGAAATTTATTTATTCTAGGCTCAAGCGCTTTAAAATATTTATGTAACAAGATCTTAAAGATATCTTGGGTCATTTATAGAGTTAACTCGAGTACCTTAATCCCCAAGCGAGTACCCACATCGTAACATGTATTAAAATCACTCTCAAAATGAATAAACTAGTTGCTTTAAAGCTTCGTTAATCCCTTGTGAATTTCCATTGTTGTAAATAAAAGCACGGTACAATCACGGCATTGAGGTGCAAAACTACAAAAGCTGTGGTAAGTAATGACGTTTTTATGGTTTCATGCACATTTCTCTCTTATGTGAATGGTGCAGAGTGCTGAGTTGTATGGCAAAATGGAAATCGCAGAACGAACAATGGATTTATATGCCTTACACGTAAATGAGTTGACGTATGAGAGGCATACCTCTCCTTTTGCAACCATTTTACATCATAATGTGTTTTGTTCATAAGACAGATATCATGAATAAAGTTGATAATAGAACGAGCTCACTCAGAAGCTCAAAAGGCATTCTCACAAACTGAAAATGTACAGCAAGTAGTTTGGCATCGATTCCCGTAGGAATACAGCTTAAATAGTTTACAAATGTTTTCGATAAAGAAGAAAGTAAATGTACGAAGTCAGTATACCTAAAATTTTCTGAGTAGCATTTGAGGACAGAACAAAGCTTTTAAACTATTCAGCTCATCAAGTTTGTCCTTCTCTGCAATTTAACTGTCAGCAGCAAAATTACCAACAGCCATGGTAGGTAATGGTACGGCTGACACATAATATAATATATTCACACCCCTTAAGGGGTAGGAAGAGCGTCAATATCCTCATAATAAGTGCATTCTTGTCACCACTGAAAAGTTTTGAGGATTATTCTACAAAGAAAGAAATGAGTATTCTCATAGTAATAGGTGATCAGTCTTTCGCCTAAATTGAAATACACCAAAACCTAAGTCTCTTTCTCTGTCTCCTACAGTACTTAGTAAATAAACTGCCAGCATCATAGAAGATGGTG